>PRKT01000127.1:705825-723845 GCA_003671525.1 Saccostrea glomerata
TACGAAAGCCGGATAGGCTCATTTCTGAAAAGATAAAAAAATATTTAACTCGTTATAACGAGTTAATTATCTTGTTATAACGAGTTAGTATCTCGTTATTACGAGTTAATTACCTCGTTATAACGAGTAAATTATCTCGTTATAACGACTTAGTTTTATCTCGTTATAACGAATTACTTATCTCGTTATACCGAGTTAGTTATCTCGTTATAACGAGTTAATATCTCGTTATAACGAGTTAATATCTCGTTATAACGAGTTAATTAACTCGTTATAACGATTTAGTTATCTCGTTATAACGATTTAGTTATCTCGTTATAACGAGTTAATTATCTCGTTATAACGAATTAATTATCTCGTTATAACGAGTTAATTATCTCGTTATAACGAGTTAGTTATCTCGTTTTAACGAGTTAATTATCTCGTTATAACGAGTTAATTATCTCGTTATAACGACTTAGTTATCTCGTTATAACGAATTTGTTATCTTGTTATAACGAGTTAGTTATCTCGTTATAACGAATAATTTATCTCGTTATAACGAGTTAATTATCTCGTTATAACGAGTTAATTAACTCGTAATAACGAGATAATTTACTCGTTATAACGAGATAATTAACTCGTTATAACGAGTTAGTTATGACTTAAAAATGACTGTAGTTTTAATGTCATTGATGTTTAGTTGATAATTATCAGTCCTACTTCACTTCAATATTGATAAAAAGTTGCAATTTTAATTTGCGATATAGTTTAAATATACGAAAGCCATGAAGGGACACGTTGATTTTTCAAAAAAGTAAAAATTAATTCGAGATCTCAAATTACACAATCCGTTCCCACGGATTATCAATTCGTTCCCTCGGTTTATAATTCGAGATCTCGAATTACACAATCCGATCCCACGGATTATCAATTCGTTCCCTCGGTTTATAATTCGAGATCTCGAATTACACATTCCGATCCCACGGATTACTAATTCGTTGCCTCGATTTATAATTCGAGATCTCAATTTAAACAATCCGATTCCACGGATTACTAATTCGTTGCCTCGATTTATAATTCGAGATCTCAATTTACACAATCCGATCCCACGGATTGATAATTCGAGATCTCGATTTGTAACATCAGTCTAATGATTTTGGCAATCAGTGCTCGCGAATTTATTACATGTATATATGTATATAATTATGTAATGTTGGATACATTCAAATCCAACTATTTGAATCAATTAATGCGATTCATGTATTTTGTTTTAGCAACCGCGGTCGTTCCGAACCTCTTTTATAACTAATTCAACGTATATTTTATTTAGATAAAAAAAAAAAACAATTACACAGGAGCCATATTTACTTTTAATATATAGGACTTTCAATTATTCTAATATACACGTAAAACAAAACCCAGGACTTTTTTTATATAAATATCAGTATTAGAATGTAGATTTGCGTCAGGTTCATGTTATTTTCTCATTTTGGACCGTAATATGTATTAAAAGGTAGGATCTAAACACCTACAATATTCTATTCATTAAACACGTATTGCCATATCCGATATGTACAGATAGCTGATATCAATGAAATCATGCGAAAGGTTTACATTCCGAGGGAACGAATTGTTTAAACTGAGAGAATGAATTACAATCGGAGATAACGGATTGTGTTATTTGAGGTAACGAATTGATAATCTGTGAGAACGAATTGATAATCCATGGGAAGGGATTGTGTATTTCGAGATCTCGGATTCTAAATCGAGGGAACGAATAGGTAATCTGTGGGAACGGATTGTGTAATTCGAGATCTCAAATTAATTTTTACTTTTTTGAAAAATCAACGTGTCCCTTCATGGCTTTCGTAAATATCAGTACTAACACATGGATTTGAAAATGTTCATGTATTTTTCTCATTTTGGACCGTAATATGTAATAAAAGATAGATGTAAAATACTACAATATTCTATTTTTTAAACATGTACATGTATTACCATATCCGATATGTACAGATAAATAATTCAAACGGAATCATGGGAAGGGTTTACATTCCGAGGGAATGAATCATTTAAACTAAGAGAATGAATTATACAATCTGAGGTTAGACAAAATGATAACTATCATAAAAATCACAGACTCGGAAATGTAAATAATTCAAAGAGCTAGAAAAAATGATTGGGTAGGGGCAATTTCGATGGGTCGGTCGGAGGACATCAAACAATTTCAATTTTTTTTGTTGGCCTTAAAGAAGCAGTCTGCTACCTGGCAAGAAAAACATGTAAATTTCCAGGCAAAAAAAAAAAATTTTGAATCATCACTACTTGGTTCATACCTGAGCTCATCTTGGAAATTATTCCACACATATTCTTGGTTATTCGGGTGGTTAACAATACAGTTCCCTATAAACTGTACAATACATCGGAACAAAATGATGCTACTTTCACTTTCAGTTTTATGTATCCCTCTCTTGAGTCCAGCACAGCTGTGAATCACAGATTTGATCTTCTTGAGACATGGCAAAACTTTGTCTTGTGCTGAGGGACACTGAACACAAATATTGCGCAGTAATCGGCTGCAGTCTGCCACACCACTGTATGCCGTCTCTTTGTCTGAGAGTTCTAGAAAATAGGTCAGTGTCTTATCGATGGCTTCAATGTCACTCTCTGTTATCTTCTCTCTGAAAATGTTGACATAATTATGATGCATCTGGTTGCAATTAAAATCTTACACAAGGATACACATAAAATGTCCACACCATCCACTTTACAGTGTTTTACAAATAACCTGAAAGCTTTTCAAAGCATTTAATACCTTTCCTGTTGCTCTTTGACCATTTCCATTAAAGCCTGAACTTCTTGTTGTAATTCAGAACTTAAGACTTGGGAATCTGAGAGAAGCTTCAGTAGTCGGGGAAAGGAGGGGGTTTTTACCTCCACCGGATGATCTTCCATTCTCAAGGATTTTACTTCAGACTACTGTATTTCCCAATAGGCAATGTATAAATAAAATTATTATTATAAAAACAAATATTCAATACACTAGTACTACTAACATCTAAACATGTTTTGTTAACACCTTTTCCCT
The DNA here is from genome assembly GCA_003671525.1 of Saccostrea glomerata. Classification (NCBI taxonomy): domain Eukaryota; kingdom Metazoa; phylum Mollusca; class Bivalvia; order Ostreida; family Ostreidae; genus Saccostrea; species Saccostrea glomerata. The sequence continues at coordinate 708,896 of PRKT01000127.1, forward strand.
TACAAGGCAAGCTAATAATGAAACAAGATATAGTTTTTTGAAATAGTCTGATGCTCCTGTGTAGCACCTCATGGCCTATGTTAAAAAAATCAAATGAGAGTTAGACTTCAAGGTTAAGGTTGTGAAATAAATATTACATATAGTTGAAAGACCGGGCAAAATTTAAGGGTATGAAAACCCAAACAAATTATACACAAAAGACATGGACAAGATTTTCAAAGTCACAAGGTGAAATATGTCGGTAGCCAAAATAAGGTTTTGTCATTAAAAATACACATGTAAAATGTGAAATGTGAAAGCTTCAGTACAAACCATAAAAAATCATGATCACGATGACCAAGGTGAATTAAAGTAGATCATACTCCAAGGTTAGGTAAAAAATGATCATTTTTTTGTCCTCAGTGTGACAGTATTACGAAATTTGGTACTTGCCGTTCCTGTGTTTGGACATTAAATGCAAGTTAAGCAAAAGGTAGGTAAAAATACTAATCACAGCTGAGATTAGTAAAAATACCTACTTGGAGTACGTTTACATACCTAGGAGGTTTAAGTAGCTAAGTGGGTCTTTGGCATGGACCATAAGAAATACTTGATAATGAAAAAAAATCTTGTAATCACAACTCTTAAATGTAGTGATAGAAGTTGGAAGATGTGTTATGACGTTTTTTTGTAACAGAAATGCTTCAATGACAGAAGAATTAGACTTCAATCAATCAATGAATTGGTTCAATGCATCATCCATGAGCGCAGCCATCTTTTTATTTTCAATAACTTTTACGCTGATTGTGTCAGTTTTGGTTTTGCGATAATTCTATTTAACATTGATAGTTAATAGCCATGAGTAAATTCTGAAATCTAAATAACTAACACTAAAAGAGTGTGTTATTAATTTATTTTTAGTGAGCTTGATTGTTTTTATTTTTAATTTACGTGAATATTAAGAGAACGAGTTACTTAAAGTTTGGCCCACATGTGAAACATGGCCTCGGCTATGTCAAAATTTAAGGTTGGAATTTAACACACAATCACTTAAAATATAAGAGAGTGTCAATTTCATAGTTTGAGTTTTACGTGTTTTTATCTGTCAATTGATATTTTTACTTATTTCAAGCCCATTTCCTCCCAAAGAAATGTAATTCATATCTCATTTAGAGATAATTCGAACGCGTAGCATTGATTTACAAATATTTTTGATTTGGTTACAGGGTACCGTTGTCTTAATTGCGAATGGTTCTAGGAACCTGGGAAGAACGTGTGCAGAAAACTTTGTGAAGAGAGGAGGGAGAGTTGTTTTATGTGACACTGATACTGAAGCTGGTGAAGAAATACAAGAAAATCTTGGAAGAAAAAACTGTTTGTTTTTTACTGCAGATGTAAGTTGAAATGTGGACAAGTTATGATTTAGTCGGTATTCTCACGTTTATTGTGCAGGGTTGTTTGCTGTACTCTAACCGACCCATCCAAATCACTAGGGCTGGGACGATATATCGAGATATCGATATATCGTGATACATGTGAGGACGATACGCATATCGATACATACGAAGAAATATCGAAATATCGCCCCCCAAAATCTTACTTCTATTTTTCTTTGTTTACGCTGATTCTCTTGTAAGATACAGGAGAAAGGAATGTGAATGAGACAGGTTCAATCACTGTAGCCTGAGATAGCTCAGTGGGTAAAGCTCCTGTCTTATTCACATTCCTTTCTCCTTTAATGTCTTCACCATGAAGTTACCAACCTTAGCACTTGAAGGTATTTCACCTGACAATTCCAGGGCATTATACAGCAGATGTAAAAGAAACAAGAAAATCAGACAGACTAAACCAGGAATCACCCCCTTACCCCCAATATCTAGTCTGATGCTTATGTATGAGAGCTATCTGGTATAATGGCAACAAACCTGTTTGACTGCTCGAATGTATATTTAGCAATGTTACTACATGGTAAAATAATCAGAATTCAGATAATTGGGGGTACATGTAATTTTGGATGGTAGAACAACCAGCTAGATAAGCTCAATAAAATTTAGTATGAATAATTAATTAACAATTATACCACACAAAAGGATTGTTCCATATCGCCTTTACAACGTCTTTTGTCCCCATGTTTATGGATTTTTTATGCTTCACGTGTACCCGTGTTTACCATACACAGTAAAACAACTCGTACCTAAAATAAAAAGAAACGTTTATCGTTCAAAATGTTATCATTCATTTTCACTTTTGAAAAAAACAAAGTAAATACAATTATTCTTTGTTTTACGATTATGATAAATGCTAATTTATCTAAGGAAAAATGCTGAGCATGGATTTTTGCGTTGTAGAGTAACCTTTGTACGAGCTAGTTGGAGCGGTGACACCGGAAATCACTTTTCTCAACGAGAAATACCAAGTTGTGAGAACGTTTCCAGACGCTTCAAGTAAAGCTCTCAAATAGCAAAATGTCCATCGGAATGAGCAAAGAGGAATATCTGAAACGTTACAATTCTGATTACACAGCACCGGATAAAAAAAAGAAACGAAGAAAAAAGCCAGAAAATGTCAGAATTCCCAAGTCAAGAATTGTAGATGATGACATAGATCTAAAGACACTTCTACCAAGTAACAACGAGGAGACCACAGCATACGACAATATGGAAGAAAATGTACCGACTGTTGCAGCTTTTGTGGATGAGCGTCCAAAATATATTCAACAGCTAGAAGCATACAAGACAGACAAGTGGAAGGGAGTTGCTGCAAAAGGTGAACACTTGACTTTGAGTAACTCAAAAGGTAGAGAAAGACATGACTCAGATTCTGATAATTCTCCATTAGGTAGAGAAAGACATGATTCAAATTCAGACCAGTCACCACCAAGAAAAGGACGACATGATTCTGATTCTGACCAATCCCCACAAAGGAATCGGAGACATGAATCAGATTCTGACCTATCACCTCAAAGGAATAGGAGACATGATTCTGATTCTGACCAATCCCCACAAAGGAATAGGCGACATGTATCAGATTCTGACCAATCCCCACAAAGGAACCGAAGAAAGACCTACCTACCTGCATTGAAAAATATGGTTGGAAAAAAATAATGGGCTCAATGTCAATTTCATCATAGAAGTTTATGATGTGCCAATTTAAAGAAAATTCATCTTAAATAATATCATGCCCTCTTTCCCCTTTCAGCTAGCTAATTCTTGGTTTAAGGGAATATTTGTTTCAAAGTATACTCTCAATATATAAAATTATGAATTATGGTTCACTTCTTTCAGCTAACAAAAGCAGATGATGTTGAGAAGACCATAAATCTGACAGAAGAACAGTTTGGGAAACTTGATGTTACAATCAACTGCCCTAGTTATGCCAGGACTAGCAAAATTCATATCAGAGGTCAGATAGAGAGAGAAAAATCACAGGAAAACACACAAACTGAAATCTTTGAAGAAAAGTTAACAGAGGAGTTTATGGAGAAACTTTTAATGGTTGGTACAGTATAAGCAGAATTTTTAGCGAGGATTTAATTTTAGCATTATTAGAAAGGGTGCTGAGATCACTAAAATTAAATATTGCTAAAATTAATTGCGTTGTAGTTATGATAGCTGCTAAGTGATCTTTTTAAAATTGCTGAAATTTCTTCTTGCTATAATTTGAAATAATAATTCTTATGGACTGATCGCTAAATTTGAATTTCCATCAACTTGATTACATGTATTGTAGGAAAATTTGACCAGTACATTCAATGTATGTAGGCTAAGTGCAAGACTGATGTCTAAAAATAAACCTGATGCAAATGGACAGAGAGGAGTGATCATCAATAAATCCCATACTCTAGGATTTGGGAGTTCCCTAGTTCCTTACACCATGTCCCAGGCAGCCATAATAGGAATGACACTCCCAATGGCCAGGGATTTTCATGATCTGGGGATAAGGGTCAACAGTATTGCAACAGGTGACTAAATTTGATTAAGAATGGTATAATATAGTTAAATTTTAATTGATTTTGTAAATCTTGACTAGTTCATTATTATAATAATCACTTTTCAGCCATAGGTATACCCGGTATTTTAATTCGAAGTAAGATAATTTATTGTCATCTGTAGATAGAGAGTTTTTGTACCTTTCATCTTGAAAATGACAATTACGTATATTTGCAGTAAATCAGTACATTTGTAATAATATTTTGAAAAGTCTAAAGAAGAGGGTCAATTTCAGATCCAATATTTTAAGTGAGATGACCTCTAGGAATTGATGTATTAGTATAAAAAGTATAGTAGAAGTAATTGTTACATGTTACATTTTCAGCTCTCCTTAACATGGTAATTTAGCTGCACAAGTAGTGACAACTAGGCTAAGGATACAATTATATGTAATAGTTTAACTTCTAAGATTTACCTTTTAAATATGATTTTAATTGCCAAAGATTTTTTCTATATATTGTTGTTTTTGTTAATAGGGTTTTTAGACTACCAAATACCTGTGGGAACGCCAAAGAGAAGAGAGTTCAAATTTTGTAGTTTAATGGCATTTCCTCATAAAATTGGTTCCTCACAAACATTCTACCATCTCTGTGAGAAAATTATTGACAATCCTTATCTGAATGGTGAAGTTATCAAACTGGATGCAGGGGTTCAAACCGTTCTATTGTGATAAAAAATATTTAAATGATACACAATTGGAAATATTTGGATATATAGCTGAAATATCTACATGTATATGCCAATTAAGTCCAAACCAATGAGCTGGAAGTCAAAGTTTTGTGGAGTTTTTAGCAAATCAGGGTTGTATAAAAGCATGTTCATCATGCAAGGAACTCTAAATCATTGCTAACATGAAAGAAAATCATGTGCGCAAAAGAGAAGACAAGTGTTTCAGCCCAGATCTACTTGTAACCAGGAATATGAGAGCACTGCACCCTGTACATGTTTTATGATTACCGAGTATCAACGGTGCATTGTACATGATATGCATTTAATAGTTTTAATTTGAAACAGAAGTCTAGATCTGTTTTAGTATTTACATTTTTAAAGCACATGTAAGATGAAAACACATACAAGTGCCTCAAGTGTTTTGAATAAAATGAATATTGATACTTAATATAGTGTTTGCTTGCTTACTCAGGATGTAAAGCAGTCATTCTCTTTCAGAATAAATTTGACCTTGGTGTTCAACTTGTATTTGAGAAATTTCAACCCTCGCCATAAGCTGCCATATGGGGGCATCAGAGTTTCACAAATACATCTTGTTTTCTCTTGACCTTGGAGTTTGATTTGCAATTAAAACTGTGACCTTTGCCAAAACCTGCCATACAGGGCATCAGAGGTTTCATAAACACATCTTGTAAATTCTTGTTCTTTATGCATCTCAGAAAATGAACATTAACTCTCAAATATCATCAAGTTTAAGAAAGATTTAAAAAAAAAAAAAATAATGATTCCAGCCACAGATGACCTGTTTCATGTATGTAAAATAACTTTTGTGTTGATTTTCATTTGTTTATTGAAGAATTTTCACTTCATTAAAGATATTCATGTCTCTGGAGATCATAAAAATCGACACATGACTTTTTACAAATTACATATCTTCCACACTCCATTTATAAGCCATATCATCAACAGCTTTTTTGTCTGAAATTTTTGCATATATGGATCGCTCAAAACCATTTGACCTGTCTACACCATCCCATCTGTAGCCTGGCATAATGCCAAATCTGTTTGGAGGTGGAGGAGGTCCTTTATATTTTGGAAGTTCTTTTTTTGTTTTGTTGTTGCTTTTTTTCTTTTTAATGAAGGCTAACATTGGATCATCGGCTCTTTCCATATCCTTTAACATATTGTCCAGATCTTCGTCATCTCGTGCTCGTGCCAAAGGTTTAGACATTTCATACAGATGATCTTCTATTCGAGCTGCCTTATTCTCTGTTTGCTTTATACCTTTCCCCCATTCACGATGTTTGGCTTCTATTTCTTCTTTTCTCTTTATTTCCTCTCTTGTAGGCTCTGCATCTTTTTTCTTTTGCTGTCTTCCACTTTTTCTAAATTGAGTCTTAGCATCTTTCCCTAAAAGATCTGATGATATCTGTTTAAATGATTCATCTTCTTTTTTTCTCAACACATCTGCTTCTCTTTTCATATCTTTTGCTGAAGAGAGACCAGCTTTCTTTCCAGACAATGTCTTATTCATTTTGCTACCATTCTCATCTTGTTCTTTATGTTTCATACTTTTTCCTGATTCGTAAACATCTTCTGTTTGTTTTCTTTTTTTCGAGTCACTTTTTGAAAATTTCCTTGGAGGAGATTGGTCAGAATCTGAATCATTTCTTCGGTTCCTTTGTGGGGATTGGTCAGAATCTGATACATGTCGCCTATTCCTTTGTGGGGATTGGTCAGAATCAGAATCATGTCTCCTATTCCTTAGAGGTGATAGGTCAGAATCTGATTCATGTCTCCGATTCCTTTGTGGGGATTGGTCAGAATCAGAATCATGTCGTCCTTTTCTTGGTGGTGACTGGTCTGGTAATTTAATTGTAAGGTCACAGGGTCAAGGGTCAAACTTTACTTATATTTACTTTACTTTACTCATATTGACTGCATGATATATCCGAGAACCTTTTGCCTGATGGACATTAAACTTCTTACACTGGTTGCATTTGAGGACACAAAGTTAAAGATCTTATGAGATGTATAGGAAAATATTGTCCATTTAATACATGTATTTTTGTAAATAACTTCTTATGATTTGGACATCACAAGGTCAAGGTTTAAACATAAACACTGAATGTTGGAACTTTGAAGACATCTACTTCTCAATATCTTTGCTTGACAAACATCAACTTACAAAGTAAATTTTGCTTGGATTCCCAATAGGGAGTACCGGTAAATGACCCTTGGTGATTTTGCAGACACCAGTTCAAAGAAAATGGGTCAAACTGGACAATGGAAGTAACTGACCACTGAATATCTTTAGTAGCATCCTTGTTTGACAGACATTAAACTTGGTATATTGGTTCCCTCTGAATAAGACATAACCTTGTTGTTTTGTAGGTCAAACATCAAGGGGGGGGGGGATAAAACTTCAATCTTCCAGGATGATTATACTTATACACAACTAACTAAATAAAGTTGTAAAGTTCATGTCCCTGGGACGACTAGCAGGGTCTTAAACTTTAGAAATACCAAAATTGTAATATAATAGAACTCCAGGGAAGGAAAAAGATATCACATAAATGGAAACATCTTGAAATTTTTTTTTACTAAAATGAAATATATGAAACATATTCAAAAGGAATATTTCTTACAGTAATGCGTACTTAACTTGAAAACAAAACCCATTTTGTTTATCTGAAAAACTTATTCTTTTAGTCAATTTTGTAATGACTGTTGCAATTCATGTATACTAAAACTCTGCACTCCCATGTTCAAGAATCTTTAGCGGATATATGGTACTCGAAATTCATAAATATTTCTTCTACCAAAAGTGATAAATTGGGTTAAGGATCGGGTTCATGTTCATAATATCAATGTCAATATTTCAAGAATCTTGAAATATTCTCTTAATAAAATATAGTAGAACTTGAACACTGCATCTCGAATACTAGGGATATGCCAAGTGATATGTTTTAACACCCTTTTCCTTGCAATTGAATCTTCAATATCTAGAAATTGTATCTTGCTCCCAACAAGTTCAAGATCACAAGGTTTTACTTTAGTACTAAAATAAGCATAAAATTATCATCTGACATAGTATACATGTATATTTTTATTTTGTACCAATCATAAATATAGACACACTCTTGTTAATATTAAAAATTACTGAGATGCTTCACAAATAGGAAAAAAAGTGTCTCATTCTATGTTAAATGGCACTTTTTAAATTCCATCTGTTATAAGCATCACCATCCTCTCTCTTGATCCTTGGAACTTTTCATCTGAAAGAAAAAACAAGAATAAAAAAAATTAAAATTTTCTTTGTGACACAATTAATATGGCAATAATATTAAAAGTATATTTAACAGAAATAGTGTGTGCATACACTGTGACAATTGGAACAAATATGGATTTTGCCATTGGCTGACTTTGGCACTAATGTTAATTAAAAATAGTACAATTAGTCTTTGACCAGAACACTACAGATCCTGCAGTGCAAAAAATGTGCAATTTACAGTGCAAGTTTTTTTGTGCACTTTTGGGACCACTTTCCATCTTTCGTCAATCAACTACCTACACTCCCTAATTTAAACACATTCTTTGACCAATCTGTATATATTGACCACCTCCCAACCCTTAAACTAGCAATAAACTAGCTTGATTTGAATTTTCTGCAGTCAACAACAATTCAGTCAAGCTTGTTTATTGCCTGTAAAATGTAATGACGACTATAGAGAGTTGGGAGGTGGATAAAATATACAGATTGGTCAAAGAATGTGTCTTGAATTAGGGAGTGCAGGGTAGTTGAATGACGACAGCTGGAAAGTGGAGAAATTTTTCCCAACAGTGTGCTAAAAATCTTGTGCTGTAAATTGCAATTTTTTTGCATTACGGGATCTGTAGTATTTTGTACAAACTACAAAGACTAAAGTATTAAACCATAACGCTACAGGTCTGCAGCTAACATGTATCTCGATCAATAAAACATTATAAACAAGAGATGTTTGTAAAACACTTATGCCCCCCTCCCCTCAAATTGGTCCAAAAGGGCATAACTCTGTCAAAAATGGTGCAATCGTATCCAAGTCAAAACTTGACCTTAGATATTCATGCCATATATCTGTACACTAAATTGCATTTCAGCATGAGCAATGGTTGCAATGAAAATGAACGGAAACTGCAAATAATTGGAATTTTTCTAAATTCAAGGGGCATAACTCTGTCAAAAATGGTGTGATCGTACCCAGAACAGAACTTGGCTTAGATATTCATGTGATATATCCGTATACTAAATTTCATTTCAGTATGTGCAACAGTTGTGAAGAAAATGAACGGAAACTGCAAATAATTGGAATTTTCTAAGTTCAAGGGGCATAACTCTGTCAAAAATGGTGTGATCGTATCCAAGTCAAAACTTGACCTTAGATATTCATGCCATATATCTGTACACTAAATTGCATTTCAGCATGAGCAACGGTTGCAATGAAAATGAACGGAAACTGCAAATAATTGGAATTTTTCTAAGTTCAAGAGGCATAACTCTGTCAAAAATGGTGTGATCGTACCCAGAACAGAACTTGGCCTAGATTTTCATGCGATATATCCGTATACTAAATTTCATTTCAGTATGTGCAACGGTTGTGAAGAAAATGAACAGAAACCAATTGGACCGACAGACCGACCGACAGACAGCAGCAAAGCAATATGCCCTCCCTTCTTCGAAGGGGGGCATAATAAATGTTTTTTTATGAGCTTATACCTGTAGAAAATTCCAAAAATATTCTTACCACTTATACTAATCAGCTTGTTTTAGCAATATTTCCTGTGATTTCTGCAACATTAGCTGCATCAGCAGCTGACATCTCCTTGGCAACCAGGATTACCACAATAAATACCCCCCAGCTCTTGGCTGCCTTCCTGTTAAATGTGATAATACAGTTAACTTAACTGTTGTTATAAGGTCCATAAATTAGATTTATCATCATGATCATAATTTTTGATGATACACCTGTACACAATAACATATGATCGAATAATTTATAAAGGATGTTGGACAAAACATTGTCCATTTCCAAGAGAAAAAAAAAATGTTCAAAGGCTGTTTGGTACATGCATGTACAAATCAATTAAACTACAGTAAACATTTATGTTTACAAAATATAATACACCGTATAGATAGTTTTCGATAGGCCTGAATTTAGCGAAAGTTACCTCCCGTTGGTCGCCATATTGGAGGTCGACTCGGTGATTTTCCCTCTTTGTCTTACCAAGTTTAAGAGGTTGTAGCAGAAATATTTGGTGGGAAATCTTTAATAAATAATTTTTTTAAAATAAAAGAGGCTTTCAAAAATTTATATACTTCAGAAAAATAATGATTTCTAATTCAAAATAGCAAATATAAAATTTTAAATTGGTTGAACAATGAAGGAATATGAGCACTTGGACCTCCAGTATGGCGGCCAATGGGAAATAACTCTCGCTAAATTCTGGCCTATCGGAAACTATCTATAAACAAATTTTAACATATATAAATATTTATATCTAGTATTCCAGAGGCATTAAAATTCTTATGAACAGGAAAGAAACAAGAGGCCCAGGGGCTACATCACTCACCTGAGCAATTGGCTAAGAAAAAGCACATATATCAGAACAGAACTGAAATTTTACTGAGGGGGGTGGGAGGGGGCTTGAATTTTAACCCTCCCCAACCAGGGGGTCATGATTTGAACAAACTTGAATCTACACTACCTAAGGATGATTCTCTATAAATAGAGTAAATATAAGTAAAGTTTGACCCTTGACCCTGTGACCTTACAATTAAATTAACTTAAGAATCATCTACACTAGAAGAGGAACCAATGTATCAAGTTTGTTGTCTGTCAAACAAGTTGTTCTGAAGTTATTGAACAGACAGTTTCTTATTGTGTTTAGTTTAACCTTGACCTTGTGACTTCAAAAACAGTAAGGGTCACCTATTTTTGCAGGGGATGTCAGTGTATTATTAAGTTTGATATCTTTCAAATAAGGGTATTCAAGATACTGAGTGGAAAACACTTGGTCTACAGACCACCTCATTGACTCGAAGGTGAAAAGCTTCAGCATGGAGGTCAGGGGCATAAAAATAACTTTAATATACTGAAACAACTTATTTCATTTTAAATTTCAAAAGCATTATTCTTCCTTCTCCAAAAAATAAATAACAAATCTATAAAACGTCTTTTGTATATGAATGTTATATATTTACATCATTATATTTCAGTTTCATAAAAAAACATGATTGTAGCTTAGTCTACAAAAAACAACATAAAATGTATGAGTCTGTGAGAAATGACACATGATGAACATGATGAGATGAACATGGTGATTGAGGATTGCTGCCTCTTCCTCACTGAGGAGATGTGATCAGTCCTTCATCTCTCCTTCCTCATCCTCTTCCTCCACTCCTCTTATATACAGCACATTATTACAGCGAATAAGAACCTCCCCTAGATTCCCCGTCTGGGCCCCGTCAATGTATTCCTCTGTGTTGGCGAGCTGACAATGAAATAAAATTTGATGAATTATTATAAGTAATCATTAATTCAACTATACCCTGTTTCTAGAAATACAGTAAATATGCACATACATATGTAGTGTACATTTGTAAAATATTGTATAACATTAAAATTTTCAATATTAATTAAGATGCTTCCAGTCCATTTATTCCCCAAACCCCATGCTTATTGTATACAGGGTAATTTTTGTCCCTGTTTTATATTCATCGCTTTGCCTTTTTCGAAGGTGGGCCAATTTAAAATGGGGACAAATTCAAAGAACACAAAAAATTCCTTAAGGCAAATTCAAAACAGGGCAAAATTATTTGCATGTGTGAAAGGGTAAAAATATAGCATAGATCTACACTGTAAGAATTACCTGTAACAATATGGACTTATGGACTCAGGGAAAGTGAAATACTTCATTTGAGATTGGTGAAAAAAAGAACTTTTGCACTATAATTATTGCTATACCTGTAAGTTCATGTATCCATCTACAGACACTAAGTAGCCCTTGTATTCCATACCCCACTTTAGTTTTACCATCACTGGTTTGCCTGTCAATCCATTAAGGAATGGCTTAGGGTTCATGGGAAGAGACTGAAATATATCAAATATGTCAGGTTATTGATTTATATACATAATTTATGCATGATACAAAATAGATAGAGAAATCTGCACCTCGTGGTCATCCACATGTCAACAAAAAAATCTGTATAATGGAAGATATTAATAAAATCTGCCAATCTCTACCCAGAGTTTTCGTTCCACTTATACCTCTGTCAACGTCTAAAAAGTAGTACAGAAGCCGAGGGACATGATTTTTATTTTCAAATGTTGTTTAAAATTGCCCACAAGAAGATTTAAACACTTTTACCTAAGAAATAAGATATCATTTTTAAACATCTATCGGGATATAAATACGGGTTGGTCACGAGATTAAGTTCCATAAAGCCCGATCTAAGGAATAACTGTCTAATTTTTCGAATTCATGAAGTGATCAATGGATTGGCTTGTGTGATAATTTGCATCATAAAATTATCACACAAGCCAATCCATTGATCATCTTCATGAATTCGAAAAATCTGACAGTTATTCCTTATATTTACATGCTTTGATTCCGCCAATCCACGGGCTCCAAGCCTGCATCTCTGTAGGTGTTGTCTCGCCCTACACGTGGTTTTTTTTGGAACCGCGCCAAGGCATTCATGAGGAAATAAATTACATTTACAATTGGTAATTTTATCTTGGACAAAGACATTGGAAATGTAAATATGATGAATTTAATCTCGTACCAACCCGTATTTATAGCCCTATAAATGTTTCAAAATGGTACTTTATTACTTATATTTACATTTGTGACTTATTCATACTTTATATTTGCCTGATTGTGACTTTTAAAGTGCGAAATGCGTTATTTTTCAAACCCAATGGAATGTATGTAATCCACTGAACGCGTGGCGACTCTTTATGACGTCATAGAGAAATTAAGTCAAACTTTTATCCATACGAACATCTATGACCTCTCGACCCCATACCTGTATTTATACAGTTATAGATACGCATTGCTTTCAGTAGTGTTATATAAACTTAGGAAAACATTTGCAAATGTAAATATATTTCTATATATGTGTCAAAGCTGCAAGTTGTTTGTCTATAAAAACTAAACCATGTTGATATTTATCGGCAATGCGTTTTAAATTTTCCATGTTCGTAATATCCTGCCGAGAAATAATCCCTCATAAGATTATGGCGAAAAAGTTATATCAGTGATTCCAATTCTCATAAACATAATAAATAAACATTCATTTCACATGTTAAGCAAGAGTATAAAAGTTTTATATTGATGATTTAATTATGATGCAATAGGTAAAAGTAAGTTTTGCTAAGAATCTTGGCATTTAGACGTTGACAGAGGTGTTGTAGCAAAGCGAACAATAACTCTGGGTAGAGATTGAAAATCTGCCTGTTTAACTTTTTAAAAAAATTTGATGAGAATCTAGGTATGTTTTTTCTTTTTCATTAATTATTTTTTATATCATTCAAAATTTACATTTCCAATGTCTTTGTCCGAGATAAAATTACAAACAGTTAATGTACTTTAATTGTAACCTTATATTAGTAAAGGATAAATAGAGGGTGTACCCTAGCATGCCTAGCTTGGGTACAAAAGTATCACCTAAGAACACAGTACCAATTTCTTTCCATAAATATATGTATGAAAGTGTAACACTGAAAATGTTAAATGTAATAACTTGGGCAAGAAGATCTTTATATATGTGTAACTCTATAAGTATCAATTTGTGAGACTGGTCCCATTTGTAGAATCAGTGCCCTGATCATTTGGGCAGCTGATCCTGACCTGATAAAAAATACATGTACATTGTACATAGCTTCAATCGTAAAATGCATAAAAATCAAAGTATTCTTTTTAGTTACTCAGTACTATTACATACTTTATGTTTATTCATGACTTGAAAGAGTCATTTTTACTTACCGCCATTGTATTTGTTGACAAATTTACAATAAAGTAGCCCCTATTTGATGCTCAACCCGGCGTGCTTCCAAACGTTTAGCATGCGCAATCCGAGATTCTTATTTTGAGAAAACGAAAAAAATTTAATACACTGTAAGAGATATATTGTTATTAAGGAAAATTTAGATTTAAAAAAAAATTTGAAGTACTGTTTTAATTATATACATTTTTTAAAAAGTAAATTAGGAATAATAAAAAGATCTACCTTAGTATTATGATTTTCGTTTTCTCATTTTTCAAACCATCAACAAACCCAGTGGACTGTCAAGAAGGAGGGAAAATGAATAAATAGTCTAAATGGGAGTAGTATGGTAAATTAATTGATCAGGCTAGCTTCACTATGTCTAAACTAAATTGCCAATATATTTGTGTCAGTGCTTTTGCTTTGTCATTTCATAAAATACACAAAACGTTTAATCCAAGTTGAGGAAATTCGGGATGGCAGTTTGTTTACTTGTAAAGCAATAAATAATTGTATAGAATAAATATTGACTTCTAATAAAAGAAACCACCATTGGACTACCACTGGTCAGTACTTATTGTGTCACAAAAATGGCGAATTGGCCAGCAAACGGGGATGGAACCACCGTTTGATGGGCTATGTCTAGCAGTTCTGTCACCTGTCACTTCCATGGCATATTACATAGCACCAAACTAACAAGAAAGGAGAAAGAATGTGACGGAATAAACTCAGATTATCCAGTTGAATGCTCTACAAACTGAGCTTTGGCCTTTGATCAAATTCATTGACTGCCACAATATTATATAACATATTCCACCCTCCTGAAAAGTTTTTGCCCCTGAAGACACAAAACCAGTCTCTTTCCTGGCAGGTATTCCACTGTCATTTAGGGACTGGCACAAAATGTAATAGTCACTGTGTTGAAAGCTACAGCTCAGCACTAGACAGTTATACTAGCAGCTAGGCACTGTATGCCAGAGACCCTGGGTTCGAGTACCTGTTGGCTGTTGAGACTTTATTTTTCACCACCTGTGACATTTGGCACCCAATGTACAATCACTCATTCTCTTTGAAAATGCCTCACAGCATTTTTAATACTTCTAATATTTGAAAATGGCTTTCTATATCTAGATGTCACCTGATTCACAAGTGTGAGAAAGTCATTCAATATATCTGATCTCAACAGGGCACAGGGCATTATTGTTGAATTAGAGATATTACATCTATAGCAGAGCCATTATTTTCTAAAAATTGTCAATACTAATGACCCCCCCCCCCCCCCCCC
>PRKT01000127.1:723932-736432 GCA_003671525.1 Saccostrea glomerata
CCCCCCCCCCCCCCCCCAAACCTTTCACAAATTCATACACATTAACAGATTGACCACTTCAATAAATTAAGACTGTAAAACTAAATCTTTATTTTAAAATATAAAAACATGGATATAGTATATACCAAGAGTATTTTATATTTCAGTGTGTTTGCCTGTCCGGTGCCTGAGGGTAAGAGTGGTCAGCAGGTGGTGGACGGGCTCCAGAAACAGGTGGAGATGATGGGAGCCAGTAAGGCCGGGAACTTCCTGGTGGACTGTGAGACATATCAGTCCAATCCACAGAATGTGATGCAGTCAGGTGTGTGGGTTCATACGCATGTATATTTCCGATGATGGGGAATATTATGTAGATTTGGTAATAGATATAAGCATTATCATGAATATAAGACAGTCCAGTCCACAAAATGTGATGCAGTCAGGTTAGTGTTAGTCAAGGTATATTGCTGATAATAAGGAATATTATGCAGAATTTGGTAATAGATACATGTACATGTATTGAGCATGATTATCTTGATTATATTCTTAAAACAAGAAAGCTTTATCATGCTGTTTATGAATACATGTAATATGTTTCTTTACCATTTTATAGTAAAGAGACTTTGAAAAGAAAAAAGTGACCATTAGTCATTAACTTATTATTAATATGAACATAAAGAGATTTTTAAATGAATAATGTAGTTTAAGATAAAGATTTAAATATGTCAGATAGAAATTTCATTGAGCAGAAATGAGATGTATTATTTATTGTGCTAATTTATTTTGTGTCCACTTAGCTACATTAAATTTTTCACTTCATAGCCCAGCAGTGCGTTGTCAACATCCTCCATAACAGTGAACACCCAGCCTCCTGTTTTGCTGTGACAGAATCGGGACAGATTTTGGTATCAGACCTCCTCTTTGAGGATCTGATGACAAAGTTAACCATGGCCAAGGCGGGAAGGGAGAGCTTCTACTCTCAGAGAAAGGGGTTCAAAATTGAGTCTAGGGGTCAGAGATATGAAATAGGAGACTTCATCATCAAGGTTGGCTCTGTTTCTATGGGATCCAATTTTAGAGGAATTTTAGTTGAGGTTAGTGGTTATTGTGGTGAAATTTTCTGAAATTTTACATGATTATTCCTGCAATTTTCAGTATTTCTAAACTTAAAACAAAATTCAAGTAATATTGAAACAATGCAGAGGTTATTTGCATAAATAATATTTTTGACAAATATTTTTGATAAACTTTTTGTTTAGATTAAAAATAAGTATTTTTCTCAAATAATTTGCATTGCTGAAACAAAATATGCAAGAATTTGATCAGTTCAAATCATACTATAACATTAAATTGCTATTGACTCTGAACAGGTGGAATACTGCCCTTGTGTTATCATGAACGACTGTTGGAGCATGATGAAGGAGCTCCTACAGAGCCTGGTGGGGAGTGGAGCGGATGCCCCTCCCGCCATTCTCAAACACAAGCCGGACACAGTGTACATGCCCTCAGATACGATACTGCAGTATCAGGAACATTTCAACAACTTCAGAAAAACAGTGCCGGTACTCCAACCAACCAGGTGATCAAAAGTGTTGTGTAGGGAGTATTTAAACAAGAATGGTATTCTCACTGGTCTGAGACTTGAAAGAGTGCTTTGAGAGAAAAGTGAAACTATTCTTAAACTGAAGGATAAAAAACAAAATGCTGTGTAATGAGGTTGTACACATGTATTAAGGAATATTTGAGACAGTTTTTACAAAAATCAAGCTTACTGCAATTGAATTGTCTTTGTGATCCTCTATTGAAAGAGTCACTGTTAAATGGTTTACAATTCTATCTTTTTTGATACCCACATTTAGGTCAAATTATAATAAATATGCAAGGTCATTTTATTTGTTACATCTTTTTTTGAGTAGTTAATGACTAATGAGCAGGTTTTGTTGGAACTTTTATTTTAGTAGATGCATGCTAAGGTTCGGAATTTCAATGTATAAGTTAATATTAAATAATTTGGTATGATGACGTCTCCAAGAAATTAGCCATAACTAGAGATCATAGATACAAAAATATGAATGAACAAATTATTTTCAAGAGCATACATTGTATATTATAATGATGCATTAGACATTTAGTAAAATGATCCAATAAGTCTAGTGATAATTGATAATGAATATGAGTGTATTTAATATATTTTACATGATCGTCTGAAGGACTAAAATAAAGGTACATGTACATTCAGTCTTATTATTTAGTAACTTTTGACTTTGCTTAAATTTGAAATAAAATGCAAGATCCTTAAAATCTATAAAGATGTGAAAACTGTCTACAACAATAAGCACGTGCATCTTGTGTGGACAGACATGTACAAGAGTAGAGTTTTGCTGAGGACAAAGTATGACAAGTGTGAATAGATCTAATCTCTAGAGCCCTTTTTGGGAAGAGAAGGAATTTAGTCCTTGAGAGCCCTTTTCAGGAGGTCCTTGTCTTGAACATGATGTGGCACGGTCACTTTGAGTCCTGGGTTTTCCTCCATGGTTCTACATATTGTCTCCTCAGCCTTGGCATTGCCAGCCCAACATCTACGATTTACCTAAAAAAAGAAGAGCATTAATGATCAACAAATCTGAACATTTTGTTTCAAAAAAAAAAAACTTAATAAAGTATTAAGATTAGCAATGATAGTATGATTCAGTCCTGAGTGAAGTAGTTTTTAAGTGTGTTTTGACAAATGTGTGGGTCCTTTTTAATGTCAATGAGAAAATTAAGTTTTCTCAACATGCAGATTTGTACAGTGGTAATAGAACAAAACAATATGAAGAAAAATGCTCAATTATGTTTACCCCATTTGATACATCCCAGGCTAACATTCTCCTTGCTTTCTCTCCAGCTTCCTGTAAATAGAGAGGGTTCTATTTGAAGAAATTTTGTTAAATGTTTTATCAATAGTCAATACGTTATTAACTAAGTGAAATTGAAGTAATCGAATTTTTCACAGAAAGATGTAACATAGTTCATAACATGTCTGCTTTACTACCTTGGATCCGTCTAACACCAATCCGAATCCACCATTGATTACTTCACCCCTATAATACAGAGAAGTATACTCAAATGCATTTATGATGAAACACTGAAAATAATCTTTGTTCGGTAAAACCATATTTTTGCTCCAAGAAAAGCCCCAAATTTAAAAGATCTCCAATTTTTTTATCTAATTGTATGAACACGTATGAAAAAATCAGAATTGACTTTAAAAAAAAATTTGGTTAACTTTGGAAGTAGATTATTGGCAATGCCTGTTCTTTACTTCTGTGATATCACAAACTATTAGCATTTTTCGTTTTTTCCGCTATTTGATTACTTTTTGTAATTATAAATGATAGCTTTAAAAAAAATATACAAGAAAATAAATAAATTGATTTTATACCATCCTACACCCCCGCCATTGTGGAGCGCCACCCATGTGGCTCCTCTGAAAGCATCCCCAATACAGTTCTGTACCGCCATATCTGATTGAGAAATAATACATAAGTGTAAATAACAATCAATTGAAAGCAAATTAATACAATACAAGTACATATAACAGATTTAAATATTACGATATAAAAGAAATGACCCACCTGCACAGAACGCCGACCCGTCATATATGTTAGAAGTTTCTCTATACGGACTGTCCGTACCGCTGACGTCATGATGGTCACGACTGATCACCACTGGACCCTGCCGTCGAATAAAGCAAAATGAGTGGACACTTTTTGAAATATTGGATGTTTATGCAAATTCTTTTTTGCGAGTCCCAAAACGGGAGTTGAAACGTTTTTGAAAAGCCACGTTCATTTTAATTAAATGCATCGTTACAAATATTAGCCTGCATGCGTTTACTTTCAAAAATAAAAAAAATATATTTAAGAATATCAATTTACATAATTTAGGGAAAGTTTTTTACAATATCGCATTTGTAGAAAGTCCCTCAGCTGCGAACCTTTATCGTCAACTAAGCTTCTTTAGGACTTACATGACTCTTTCACTTACCCTTAGTTTTTTGCTGCCTACTGCCTCATTAAACGCTGTAGCTATTTCTGTTCTACCTTTCTGGTCTGAGTAAAGTATTCTGGCTTGTGATCCAACAACCTGTTGGAAAGAAAAATGGGGGGATAAGGCGGGCGAAGTGCCTAAATATATATAGTGCGACAGATAAGAAGTGAAAAATTAAATTTAATATAAATTATATCCAAATTTTAATTCATATTTCATCTAATACTAAAGTATACTAAGTGTGAAATCTGTACAATTTACAAAAATCACACAAAGACTGAAAATAATTGCCTTTTCATTTTCTCATACTTTAACATTTTTTTTAATATGAGTGGGTCTTCGCTCCATTTTTTTTTTGAAAGATTAACCTAAACGTTTGCAATGAAATATACAATTTTTGGTTTACAAAAACATGGAACAAAGACCCACTCTACCTTAAATGTACACTTTTATGACAAAACATTCGCATCTTTCCGAGAAATAATTCAAGTCCATAATTTTTATTTTATTGCAATTTTCTTGCATGTCAACATATTTATGTTGCATGTTGACATAACTATCTTGCATGTCAACATATCTATCTTGCATGTCGACATATTTGACAGAAAAATAACTTGCACACAAAGGGCAGAAATATGCCACCATAAGGGTCATATCACAAACATGATTTAAATGCCCACACTCAATATGAGCTTTGTAGCATAGTGGTTAGCGCGTTAGTCTCAAAGTAGTATGATACGTAGGATTTTTATTGCTAGGGTTTGAATCCCAAGAATATCATCTAATATTTTTATAAAAGAAAAAAAAAATCACGAGACTTTTTTTCTCTTAGAAAACCTTTTTTCTGATCATTTCATTAATTTCAATAATGAGAAGATAACTTAAAAATACTCAATTCACATATAGAATATGATTTCTAATTTTCTGACGCTATAGGCATTCTGACCGCCTTGTCCCGTCCCCCATATTCTTTAATTGTGCTTCAATATACACCTATGAGGTCAATATGCATGATAGGAAGACTTTCTAATAAATATACAGGCCATTCAGGCACATTAATTAATTTTAATTTAAGACATGATTGATTACTTACTTGTTTTTCTTAAAAGAATTTAAACTCACTGAAGACATTTTTGTTAGCCAGTTGTTTCTGATCCGCTTCTCTCGAAGAAACTAGATAGCGGACCAGAAACCCTTGGCAAGCGAAGATAAAACTTGGGAGAAGAATTGGATGCAGTCTTCATCTCATCGTCTCAAGCCACGGTCCGGAGTCCGCATATAGCTCTCTCCCAGAATGGAAGAGGATCGTACATTTTGGTCGTGGTTTGCGACGATGTCTTCATCTATGTACTGTTCAAAAGGGTTAAGTATCAAATCAGAAGTGTTAGTACTAACCAGTTTATTTTGATTAGCTTCCTTTATCCATCTGATGTTGTCTTCATACTGTTGTTTAGTGCTCAACGGAACTAGATTAATGCAAAAAAAGTCTGAAGTTCAACTCACGTAAATATGTAATAATATTTTAGACAAAAGTGTCTCTATTGACGTGTTTATGAGCTTTATATGATAAATCAGTCAAAAGGATCTATTTACCCCCTTTGTTTATCATGTCCTCTAGAACAGTTGTAGCGATTTCATCTGTCGTATCTAAATCTCCCGGGTTACCTGACGTGCACACCCACCTTTAAAAGGATCAAAGTCACTCGATTTTATAAATATAAAATGAATACTCGAATAATGATTATCACAATGTACCAAAATTTCATAAAAGAAGTTTCGTATTTTATATTTAACTTTCAAACTATCATAAATTGAATTCTCTTGTTTTTTTTCACTTGTATCAACCTGGCATTTCTACCTGAACGGACCGAACCCCAACGAGAAGATGTCCCCCATGATGTCTTGAACGTATGAAGGGTACCGGAAAGTTGTTCCAGTCACCCCTGACTTTTTCCCTACATCCGCCCCTTTGAAAAATAGTAAATGCTAATTGATCAATTATATGTAGGTTTATTAATACATTAAACAAGTAATGCAACTGTACATAGTAACAATATCGATCCACAAAATTCAAAATTTAATTTGAATATACGTCAGTGACTCAATATTGCTTTTAGTTTAGTTTTTTTCCCTTTTTGTTTTTATTCCAAAACAATAATGCATGCATTTTTTTTAAATTTGTGGTTGTCAGATACCTAATCACAAAAATGGAATAAAAACACAGAAAAGTGGAGATGTACATATATTTAAAATTTTTTGAAAGCGAGCGAATTCAAAAACTACCATAAGTGATTACTGTCAAAATTGCTTTACTAGTATCATAGTAGTATGTGTACTTAAATTGTGGCGATAAAGTGATCGAGTACAAAACATGTACCATACCTGCTCGCCCAGCCTCAAGAAGGAAAGCGTTTCCATAATCAAAGAAATACATTCCCCTCGCTGACAATTTATTGATGGCATCTACCTGACGTCTTAAACTGCAACAATGAGGTAATGTCTATTCAGCAGATATGAAGCAAAAATATTCAAGCTAATAAGCTTATAATATACCATTATCACTGCATTTACAGTGTATGTCTTCTAGCAGATTATGCCCATTGTATGAACAATATCTAAAATGAGATAGCTATTGGCATTGAAGTTGATAATACGAGGGAGTCAACGGCCCCCTTTAACGTTTTTCAATGTATGGAGATAACGAACATTATTCAAGCTCATAAGTCCATACAACAATACTAAATAGGAGCAGAGCAAACACGGACCTCCAAAACACCAGAGGTGGGATCAGGTGTCATGTAGAAGTAAGCATCCCCTGCCGACGGACACACCACCATGTGCTCCTTGTCATGTTTGGGAAATAACGTCGTCAATTTAGTATGTAAATAATGGACTAACAATTAGTATGAAAAACGTCAATCAGCATTTCTTTCAATGATAAATAATTGATTTGCTGACAAGGCCATTGTACCGACCATAAAACGTACGGAATGATGACTTTAAACGAGAATGATGATATTCGGGTTTCATCAATCTGTCTAGCAATAATTTACTCCGTTATAGAAATTGTACATAGTACGTAGAGCATGCTCTTGTGTATCGAATCAACTGAGATATATAAGCCCTGTATGCAGGCGATGAAGGTATATTACCTCAAAAGTAAGGGAAGTTGACGATTGAAAAATTAGTCATATAGCTTGGTTGTTAGAATACCATTTATTTAACATATTTTTCAAGTAAAACATCCAAATATGAAACAGATGTATCAGACTTTGTGGTATCTTTTATCTCAAGCTCACCGGTTTTTGCAACAATGGATGAAACAATGACCTTAAGTTACAAATCTTTCGTTGATGAAATGTTGATTGTATTTTTGAAAACTAATTTTTAATCCATTTTTATCTTGGCCTGATATGACAAGGAGTCATGGTTGGTGTGACCAACCGAAAGAGGATAATTCTTATTCCTCTATGGCACCTAATCCCTCCTCTGAAGGTTTTAGTCTAGGTTTTGCTCTGCTCCCAAATTGTATCATTCATTGAGATTGAAAACTGTTAGTTAGCTTCGTGGATTATTTCAATTATTCAATTTTAAGAAAGACAAAAATTTATTTAAATTACAATATTTTTTATCTCTTCATGAATCGTTATCTGAACCATGAGTTATTATAAGCATTTTAATGATATTCTACTGTCATCACATTTACAGAATTTTATACCCCGACCTTAAAAAGATTTAAAAAATTTGTAACATATAATTATTATCTGAAGCAGAAAATCAAATGGCTTTATTTAAAAACAGGCAACTTTAACATACCACGTCTACACTGTTTAACAGAAAAATACCATTATCATTGAAGATGGTGAATACACTGAATTTCAAAATGAAGGATTAAAGTGGTTTAAAATAATTTCTGCTGAAGCAAAATCAATCATTTTTGTTGTGTTTTGAATTCAGTTTTCTTCCATGTTATGTTATATTTACTTAAAATAATCCAAGGGAGAATCTTTTACAAGCAAAGCTATTTAATATATAAAGGTACAGTCAAGATATTGTAAGATCTACAGTTGGAACCGCTTTGTTTTTCATGATAATGAAATACAAACGTCTCATTCCAAACTTTAGATATGCAAGTATAATATGATAGTATTTCAAACATGTTACCTTTCCTGAACCAAGTTCTTGAATCTTACAGGATTTTCATGCATTTCAACTCGCGCTTCTTCATAGGATAACTAAAAACATATAAAACAAAATCAATTTTTTACGATCATTAATCTTTTTAATCTATTATTTGACTTATTTTCATCTAAAAAATGACAATACATGTGTTCAAATAATATCTGTGTTATTTTATGTTTAGATGGTTGCTCCGTATAATATATATGTATATCTTTTTAATTTAGTATGTACAACCCTGTATACATGCATTTCCCAGCTATCTCATACAGTTTATGTGGATTGAATGTAAAGGTACATGTATTTACCTGTACTGGGTAATATCCTCCCAGGAAGGGATTGTGACAGCTGGTCTGATCTGATCCAAGATCAACTAATAAATCTCCGGTACTCTCGTACTCAGAAACCAAACGCTCCCTTATAATACAGAAGATATAAGCCATTCTTTTAGGTATGTCAAAGTTACAGTCGATCTACACGTATTTATTTATGACAATAAATCACTATTAATTTCGTATAGCTGAAATAGTGACGTCACAGACAATCTATTTGTTTTCATATACATATGATAATATTATCGTAATACATGTATAAACAATTGTTAAATATTACATATATTGCTAATGCAATTTTAATTTCAAGTATATATTACAATTCCATTGTTCATTCAGATAATTTCATGAAGGTGGCTTAATTTTTAGTATGTTTGTAAGTTTTTTGTTCATAGGTTTTTGGATTATTTCATGAAGATTGCCTTTTTTACGTCTTGTATGCAAGTTTCTTTCTTTTTCTTACATTAGATTTTATTTAATATGTACAAGAAACTCTTTAACAAACTTCATTTACCACAAATCCACCACATTTCCGTGGTATCCAATGCTGCATTTCCTCTTCAGTTTCTTGGCCTGGCGTATGAGACTGACACATTCTGTCAAACCTCCTGTTGTCTTCATCACCCATCCTTGGTTATACCGCTTTTCCAAAGCTTCTTTGCTTACCTTCATAAACAATTACAGTGATTGATGTTTTCATTCAAATTATTATGCTTGATAATTTCTTGCAATCATCATGAAATTGTTAATATGCATATTACTACACTGCTGTTTAGCACTTGAAACAAAGGGAACATTTGGACATAAGTGCTTGTGGTGATAAGTTAATAATGTTAATTTTAACTACAACTAAATTTTAACCCATAAAGGTTAAAAATTCTAACAAATATTTTTAAAACGGACCTTTTTCCTTTAAAATACAACACCAAAAATTCAAATAAAAATAAGTCCTTTTGTATAAATGATCATGGCTATATATCTTTGGGAATGTCTTGGACTTAATGCATCTGTACCTCGGCAACAACAGTGATACAGCCACAGATGCTTCCAGCCTTTGGTTGAGCTCCACTCATACCGCCCAGACCCGAGGACACGAACACCTGAAACAGTGCAAAAACGGCTAATGTACCTCAGGTATTATGGGAAAAAAAATTAATTTCCATAATTAACCCAATTTCTCAAGTTGTCAATATTCGAACTTAAATTTATAAATTGTCTTATATTTTCTATTCACATTAGATATATTCTATCCACTCAAATACAATACAGTTGGTAATATTTAAGATAATTATTTAAGAAAATTCTAACCAAAGAATGCAATTTATACCGATTTTTTAGGTTTAGTTTATCATGAATATATGGAGATAACGAACAGTATTCAAGCTGAAGAGTCCAATAAACAATACAAAATAGGAGCAGAGCAAACACGGACCTCCGAAACATCAGAGGTGGGATCAGTTGTCATGGAGGAGTGAGCATTCCCATTATAATTATAGTCCAACACTGATAGTTTCAACAACGGTTTTATTTGTTACCTTTAAGCAACTAGTATTCCCTACCTTTCCGGTCATATCTGTACATCCCAGGTGTTTACGGGCAGCATTCAAAACAGTCAGCTGTACAGAAATAAAATAAAATCAAACAAAAGTTATATAAGAAACTATTGATAATACATTCAACAACTGTAGGCTGTGAATCATTCTAACCGTAGTTCCGTGTACAATTCCCTGCGGTCCTATGTAGCAATAACTACCAGCTGTCATCTGTCCATACCTGCCTCAAAAATGGTTTATTGACAGAAATGTTTAATACTGAAGAAACGTTTAAGAATAAATAAAAAAAAAACAAGTTAGTTTATAGTTAACTATTATAGTTTACTAAATTTAATTATAGTGAAGACTTTGATTTACTTTGAAACTTTACCCTAGGACCTTTTTTTCCTGAAGATTTAGAGCCTTAATTTATCTTAAAGAACATATCAATGATGTAATTGTTTTATAAGTTATGTAAATATATATAAGAAATAGTTCATAATATTTGTAAAAAGTTTAAAAAATAACACACGTACATATCTTTTTGAAATTTACAGCAAAAATATTTTGATTTACTATTCTAAGAACTTTGATTGACTATAGTTGAGTAACTACAGTAAAGTAATTAGTAAAGTATAGTCATCGTTACCTATACAGTATAGTACTATTTCATTAGGGCTTGACAAAAAATAAGAATATGACTTACATTGAGACACCAAGAGCGAACATCTTTTCATACATTTCTCTCGACGAGTAATTGGGAATGACCTGAAATTGATTTAAAACAGCTGAAAATATGAAGTGTAATTTCTTTTTGAATCTTGAACATGGACATGCTATAGCTATATCAATATATCAAAACATTGCCATATGATATAAGCCCAGAGTATCTTGCAAATGAAAAACAACTTTCAGAAGATGTGAAATAGAATTATGTCTTGATCCAACAATCCGCCCAATATAATTCTCTAATGTAAATCCCACCTTATAGTCCCAGAAAAAAACTTTATTTAAATGTTGCGTGCTTTTTATCTTATTAAAATAAGATTCTTTAGGCTCCAATTTTGTTCTGTCACTTTCATTTCAATCTTATTAGAATTAGATATTTTACGCTCCTTATTTTGTTACGCCTCTTTCAGCGACATGAAAATATACAGAAGCTTAAAAAATCTTATTTTAATTAGATTGGAGTGCTTTTGATCTATCAATAATTTCTAGAAGGGAAAAAGGTCACTTCTGAGTTTTAGCTAGAAGTAATCTATAATTACTAATATGCAAAATCACGTCAAAAGGTTTACTTCTATAAGGTATGGAGATTAACAGTATTCCAGTGCTACATGTAATAATCCATCTGCTTTTTACGAGGGTTGTCCCAGAAAAACGCGAACATTTTTAATATTTTTTGTTTAACTAGGACTATAAAGTTAAAAATTGGCATACATCATGATCAACATTTTTTGAATAATGCCTAAATATTTCAAAGAAATATCTCTATAAATAAAATTTTCCTCTTATATAAAGGAATCCATCAAATCATTTGTCGGTGCAACACTGACGACGTCAAAATGTATCTCGTAGTGTTTACAAATTTGTTCTGAAAGCTGCGTCTCTGTAAAAATTTATTGTAAGCACACATTCGGCAATGTGTTTAATTTTTTAGTTACCAAGTTATGCATCTCGAATACTAGTGTTACTAAAAGATTGGGGAGTTAATTCTTTCAATAGACAATTTCACAATCCCGATCATAAACCTACCTGGTCGAATTATTTAACAGCGGTTTTAACGTAGGCCTATGACGTCCTGCTCTTGTCTTTTCAGTTCGTCTTTATTTATGTGGTCTATTCTCTTCTATCAGATGACCAGTCAAGTCAACCTAAAACCTCTTCTACTAGATATAAACCTGTTCCCCATAGTTAACATCTTTTGTTCTATATTTTTTAGTCATATCCCGCTCAACATAGTGTTGCTTGATAATTTGGTGCTCCACATCATAGCTTAACGTCACCATTTTTGACAATGTCTAATTCAAAGCGCTTTGCTATATATCGTCATAGATTTGTCATTAACATGATTAATGATGTCAAATAAATGAAATTTTAAACACGAGTACACCAAGTCATACAGTATTTACGAAAGTAAAATGTTTGTTATTATATTGCCATATAGCCTGATAACAACGAAAACTTCAATCACAATTTTATTTGTAAAAGTAAAAAAATTGTCGTGCACAGACCACCGATATTTAACATCATTTAAATGCTTTTTAAATATGCATATGACATCACATGCCTTTAATATTTAATTCACAACAGCATGCCAAAAATTATTAGTTTTTGTTGAAGAGTATTTGAAATATTAAAAAAAATCGCGTTTTTCTGGGACAACCCTCGTATAATAATGTAATACAAAAAAGAATTCTTTTACTAACCATACCGTTGGTGACAA
>PRKT01000127.1:739254-760478 GCA_003671525.1 Saccostrea glomerata
CATGCATTAATATATGCTGCAACATGATATATAGCAATTGTCATAAAAACACGTGCATGCACGTGCGCTGCAATCTGATTGGCTTAAACTTTAAATAGTTATAACTCCCTTGCTTTTCAACCAAACAGGATGGGATTTGGAACATAGATAGATATGATGAACGTCTACAACATGATATGGTCACAATGCACATGCATACACGTGCGTGTACTTGCGCTGTAATCTGATTGGCTGAAACTTTAAACAGATATAACTCCTTTGGTTTTCAACCAAACGGAGTTGGATTTAGAGATGTATTGGACTTCTACAAGAAGATATGGTCACCATGCTCATGTATGCACGTGCTTGCACGTGAAATGAGTTAAATCAAAAATACACTTGAATGGGCGTATTTTTAAATACTTTTGGATTAAATACTTTAATATTTAGTATATTAAAATATATAGATTGTGTAGACAAGATGATATGGTCATTACGCACACGCATTCACGTGCGCACGCGTGCAATGCTAAAATCTGAATGAACTTGGCGTTGTTAAAGTCTCAAATGCATAGATGTTGTCTTATTTAATGAAGCTTATAGGGAATAAGGCACCAAAAGGGAGTTGGGGAGCGTTTGGGGAACATCTGTAACGGTCCCCGTTACAATTAGCACTAGTTATTATTATTTTTCTTCTTCTTCCTGGGTACTTTTTTGTCCGGGAATGATCTTGTAAACTGTTCGTCCGATGTAGGTAAAAACTTTTTAGGGTAAGTAGACATGTTATGTAGATTTGCGGAATCAAGGTCATTTTGCGTGCACGTGCTTGCAAGAGCGCGCACGTGCAACACGTGAAATGACCATAATAATAGATATAGCCGCAACTTTTCTATTTTTTGATGAAATACTTTGAAACTCATAATGTGAGGATATATTAGTAGTGCAGACATGATGACATGATCAAAATAGCAAGATCTCACGCGCATGCACGTGTGCTTCACTCTGATTGGCTGAAACTAAAGTCTCAATATCTTTCTTGTTTTTTGACAAAATCCTGTGAAATTTTGAACATATTCATACAGTATAAAGATCTACAACATGATATATAGCAATTTTCATGAAAACACGTGCATGCACGTGCACTGCAATCTGATTGGCTCAAAGTTTAAATAGCTATAACTCCCTTGCTTTTCAACCAAACAAGATGGGACTTGGAACATAGATAGATATAATGGACTTCTACAAGAAGGAATGGTCAAATGCACATGCATACACGTGCATGTACTTGGGCTGCAATCTGATTGGCTGAAACTTAAAACAGCTATAACTTCCTTGGTTTTCAACCAAACGGGGTGGGATTTAGAACAAGAATAGATGTAATGGACTTCTACAATAAGGTATGGTAACCATGCTCATGTATGCACGTGCGTGCACGTGAAATGAGTTAATTCAAAAATACACTTGAATGAGCGTATTTTTTAATACTTTTGGATTAAATACTTAGATATTTAGTATATTGAAATATATAGATTGTGTAGACAAGACATGGTCATTACGCACATGCATTCACATGCGCACGCGTGCAATGCTAAAATTTGAATGAACTTGGTACACTTCTGGGTAAACGTTGTTAAAGTCTCAAATGCAGAGAGTTTGTCTTATTTAATGAAGCTTACAGTGAAAATGGCACCAAAAGGGAGTTGGGGAGCGTTTGGGGAACATCTGTAACGGTCCCCGTTACAATTAGCACTAGTTAGTATTTGTTTTCTTGATTAAGTGGAAAATGAAAAGAATTGCTAAAAACACATGACCTTATCTGGTTGATGAAGGTACCATAATGAAACAATTCTATTTAAAAGTTTTGAACAGTGTTGCAAATATGGTCGGTAGTATGCAAAAACAGAGCATGCAGTAAAATACATATTCGGATGCAAGAAACATTTATATGAAAGTCATGTCACTATATATACAAATCATGATTAAACAAAACAATTTAATTGCATACTTCAGTAGAGTGCAGGGAATACAGAAGACAAAGCAAAATATCCTTCTTAAGTGAAACTATTCAGGCAAGGATGCAAAATTTTGATAAGGTGAGTATTATATCCACTTACCTTATTGAAATTTTGCATCCTTACAAGTATTATATCCACTTGTTATCAGCCCGAACTTATATCTGATTTAATTTTTTTCTACCGGATAAATAATAGTCTATATATTATCCAAGGCAAGAAAGACACATCTATGCAAGTTTGTTTTCTTTGTAAGACGCATGGATTGTTTGTTTTAATGCAAGGTTGAAGTTTTAGAATTTTGATACTCTAAGCATACTATTAGTTCTCCAGAAAATTTTTTTGTAAAAGATATTGATGGTGATATTCGAAGCATTAAAATGATATATATCGAAGAATATTTAGTTACATGAATACAAACATATACGCAACAGATAGCACATTAACATCTTATCTCAAATAAAATCCTAAAAAATAATAACAGAAGTGTTCCATTGACAAGATCAAAGAGCAACACTTTCAACAAAATAAAACCATATTTAGGAAATTTTTTGGCTACCCTAAGCGGCCAAGAAATGCTTTTGTTAGGAAACATTTGAAGGACTGATTACAAAAATTAAATATTATTGTAACAATATATTCTTTTAAAAGGTAAGATATCACAATAAAACCAACAACATTTACCTGTGCCCAGTTTGAGAAAACCTGCCCATTTCCTCCATATGTTACAAGTTCCTGTGGGAACTGGGCTACACAGGGGTCAAGGTTATTCAGAATCATATGAATTATTGCAGCAGCATGCCGGGTACGTGCTGGAATCTCATCTATTGGGTATGCTCTTAATGAAAATGAATAATACTATTCTGATATATAATGTAAAATTAATATTAATACATGTATTATTGTTAAAATTATTTTCATCTTAAATGTCATTTCCCCACTCGAAGATATTTTTAAAAGGATTTTGAGTAGAAATAATAAATGTTTTATTTGATTAAAAACCATGACCTCAAAACTTTTTTTTGGTATCATGTTTTGAATTATCCATATAAGCTTTGAAGGCAAGGGAAAATGTTATAATTGTAAAATGAAATTTCACAATGCAAATTTTTTAACTATTTACATTTCTTCTGATGATAAATAAGTATAGTACCTCATTTGAGTTTCAGGCATAAACCTGTACATATAGATATGTCCATAGTTTCTGAGTTCATCCGCAAACTCCTCTGCCAATGTTTCATGTACTTCTGCAGGAAAATATCTCAAGGCATTTTCCAAGGCTAACTGTAAATTGAATTTAGAAAGTATATATCTAAGCCCTACTACCTGTAACTAAAAATTAATTGTTTTGCTGCCATAGTCAAAACTCATTTGCTGTGCAGTCTTTAAAACGATTACAAAAGGCTGTGATCAGATGTTGCAACATTGGGCAGATTGATTTAATAAAATGTAAGTAAACAACTGTAGTGCATAGCAAAAGCTTTGTTGTACATAACACTAAGACTCTATCATATTTTGGTTTATTACAGTGATTTCACTGTCAATAAAAGTGCCTGTTTATAATGCATATTTACAAACATGAACACAACCATGATAGAATCGAGGAGTAATATTAAACAATATTTATATTTACCGCCTGCTCCTCAGAAGTTAGGTTGGGGGTCCTTACAGGTGCGTGAGCCACAGTCTCATCCCGATACCTCTTGGGTGGGAGGGGGTCTAGAGACAACCCCTCAAATAAGTCCTTTAAAGACGACATGTTTGTTTGGCCTTGTGAGGTAACTGTCTTGTCGACTGTAAACCCTAACACTGATAAAGATCTAGAGGTCGCGTATAATGTTATCTCAGAGACAGTTGTCAGTAGTTTGTTTCTCAAGAGTAAAGTAAATTTCTTCTATCATCATTTAAGTTATTCTTAATGATAACAAAGAAAAAAGCTGTCAGTTGGTATTCGAATATTGATAACATTGAACACTGAATAACCATACATAACTATAAAACAATTAAATGTGTTGTTAAGTAGGACATGCAATAACTAATTTAGTTATTGCTGGCTAAATCATAAAAAAAAACTTATGAATGTATGTTTTTCAATATAAAAAATAATAGTTTGATACAAAGCAAAATATGTAGAACAAAAAAAAGATATTGGTATTGATATAAAAAGCATTTATTCGTTTTCTGCTGTTTATTAACACATATAAAATTGTTTACATACATATTTAAAGACTTTCATTTCTAAAATAAGAGTCCAAAGTCTTGTTCTGATCTTGTCAGATGTGTTTGTGGAACACTGATGCCCCAAATATGGGATAGATCATGAAAATAAAAATGCACAGATTAGTTCTTTAATCCGACCATATTTACTTTACTTATTTTGCAAAAAGATAACACAAAATGTAAGCAAACCATTCTGTACATTTTAAGGGGACTAGAACGTTTTAAAAAGGAACTTACCCAAACATATAACCGAAACATGAATATTAAAACATTCATTTCAAAGCAGAATCACAAAATTTCTTTCACAGACAAAACTTGCAAGATGATTTTCGCATGAAGCATCATGAAATTTTCCAGATTGAACAAGCAAACAGTTTTGTTCCACTCCGCCATTAGGTTGCCTGTGTTCCCAAGGTAAAAAAGACATCGGGGATCCCTCAAAATACATCCAGTTATCTTCTTGTTCATTGTCATTGCCGTCGATGAAAATATCTGTCAATAAATCATTTATACATAAAATACATTTAATGTATTGGTATATATGCTTGAGGTTTTATCAAATATCTTGAAAGTATCATATAAATTGAAGTCATGTTTATATAAGTTAAATGAATAAGTATACACTACATAGTTTTTATCATTTGATTCAACTATAACAGATATAAAAGTGACATTATGTGTATACATGGATAAACATGTATACAGAAAGGTAGAAGTTTGAAAATCATAAAGAATTATACAATTTCTTAATAAATTAGAAATTTATCATTTGCTTGATACTGTAAGTCGTTTTAATATTACGATGTTAAAATTTCACGATTCTTGAAAAGTACCTTTCGCGATTGTTTTAATTTCACGCTGCAAGAAATTGATTCAACGCATTTAACACTTTTAAAAAGTAATGTAAGCATTCACGATGGGTTTAATTTCGAGGAAAACTGATAAATCGTTTATCAATTATCAATTATTTTGAAAGTTGCATTTTACAGAATCATATGCTTCAATCTATTTTTTTTTTTATTAAATGATAAATGGTAGATGATAAATTAAACAGATAAAAAATACCCACAATAACTTTACTTTTAGATTATCTCTTTCTCGATTTCTTTGATTAACTAAGTGAGAAGTAGATAAAGCAATCAAACACGAATGAAAGTAAATCGATATTATCATGACTTCTCGACGATATTGCACTCTGATGTTTTTTATTAAGTTTAAACTAAGATTCGTTGATATCAAATATACTTTTTTCGTATTTCAATGAGTCATAATTAACGTTTTGTACAAATATACAAGATTCTTTGTATTCAAATAGCTTTGAAACAAATAATACAGTTTTGACCAAATTTGCTTTTTTGATTTTATTGTAAAAAATGAATATCCTTTTTAAATTAATTGGTTCGAATGGGAATCAAAACCTGTTACAAAAAAAATATTTCTCCAAACATTATACAGACTTGCATGTCAGATGGATACAACAGCAAAAATTGATTTTTTTTATGAAAGGCTTCATGTAGATACCTGTTGGTGGTGATAATGTTAAAACTTCTTCCAGTATTGCAGGTGTTGTAATGCCAAAAAGTTTCCCAGCAGTAGATACACACGTCTTGTTCGCCTCAATCCATGACAACATATGCTGGTTAAACCTCATACATTTCCTTGTGGTTTGTAAACTGATGTATCCCAAATCTTCGCAAGATGCTTTAATTAACATGTAAAATATAAAAGGAAAAAATTATATTATTTTTAGTGTTTATAACATATTATGTATTTGCAATAACTGTGTATTAAACATCAAAAGCCTAATGATAATAATTTTACATTAGATGGCACTATTCATCCTCAAGTATAAACACGCATAAGATTTAGAAATTTAGCGCGGGCATATTTTTTTTAAGAATATTTACCTTGACAAGTCTCAAAAATACTAAATTTCCCCTTTTCCATATATTTGTGTCAGTTTGAGTGACTTTCAGTTTGAGCATCTCTAGAATAAATTATGAGATGCCCTGTATACCTTAGAAAAACGTTATCTTAAAATCCAAAGTATTTTTTTGTTTTTTGATGTGTTAGATACCGAAAAAGCTATATAACCTGAATTTTTGGGGATTTTGATTTACTATTAAAATGCTAATTATGTTAAAATTGCAAGTAGTTAAATCCTTTATGATCAATTAGACTGTAATGAAGTATTTAATTGTTTCCAAAGAAAAACATCTGGACAATCAAATATTTCGTACTGGTCCGTGCTGACAAAGTTGGTAACAACATTGTCTTTATTTGTAAGGCTGGCGCTCATTACATAAATTGTATTTTAGAGGATATTGGATTTGATTCTACGAGTGGTAATCCAACTCATTCTCATAGTTGCCTTTCTAAGGAAGAAAATTTTCAATATCATACCTCAGTTCTATATATTTTTTATACTCCAAACAACCAAAATGAAATTGAACTATCATATCTATATTTTATTAAGAATCTTCACAAAATCCGTACAAATGATGATATATAGCTGGTTTCAGTAAATGTGCAACCAAGCCTATTTCTTAAATCCTCACTAAGATATTAACAGTTGTAAAGGAGAAACTTCAAGAGCACTGTACAACAATATATCCGAGAAGTGGTATAATTCCGATTTGGATACTTAAAAATTCCCATGGAACTTTCGGAAACTTTGAAATCACAGGTTGTTTTACCAATGTCAACAGCTTAAAAACTTACGACTTTTCAACTTTACACACAACCGACAACTGCCTTTTCCAAAAAAATGGCACTGACATAAATATACAAACCTTGTCATTAGCCACTTGCAAAATTAATTTTGTTAAAAACATGATTGAACACACAAGTACTCTAAAGTTGATATAAAAAGATGCTTAAGTTTCTGATTGACAATATCAATGTTGTTTTTTTTTTGGAGACCAGGTTTTCTATTAATCGGAATTATAATTGGAATTCCCATGGGTACCAATTTCAGCCCGTTAATAGCAAACTTATTTTTTTGTGTGAAGTTTTTTCATATGAAGCAAAATCTGTCAAAATCTTACACGTGAAAAGAAGAAAACTTGCTTATTTAACAATGAACCTTCATGCATAAGGTTTTTTTTTTATCTCTCCGTTGATTCGATACGCAAGCGCATGCTCTACGTATGTACAAATTCTAAAACGAGTTAAATTAATGACAAACAAGGTGAAGAAAAAAGAATATTATTAGTCTCGCTTAAGGTCATCATTTCGCAAGTCCCATGGTCTATACAATGACCTCGTCATCAAAAACAATTTATCATTTATCAAATGCTGACTGAGGGTTTACAAACTATTAGTTAGAACATTATTTACACACTGTATTGACGACGGATTTTTCCGTTTTTTCCGACCATGACAAAAAGTACACGACGGATGTGACGGGTCGGCAGAGGATGTTCACTCCTCCATGGAACTTAATCATACCTCCGATGATTTGGAGGTCCGAGTTTGCTCCACTCGATCCTCTTTACATTGTTGTATTGACTTTTGAGCTTGGATTCTATTCGTTATCACGGTATATTTCATTAAGATAACAATATTGTAGAGGACGAAAATGATAATATTTTTTTTAAAATCATTAAGAGATTGTTTATTGTTCATCTACCAGGGTTGTCTGGTAAAATCGTGGACAAATTGTCTCGCGTAAATAATAATCAGCGATATCACTGCATTCTGAAATTTTCTCTACTCCTTAGCACATATTTTTTGAATAAATATAGCAAATTTCAAATAAATACGCATATAAATACGATATTCCCACCATCATTCAACTAATAGACAATCTTATATTGACGGTCAACAGTGACAGCGTCTTTTGCTATTACAATAGCAGTTTGTCTGTATGTTTTGTACTACTCCGTGACTCGATCAAGAAAGACTTTACTCAGAACACTCCAATTTCATTTCTATACTAAAGATCTGGTAATTCTTTTGGAATTTTTTTTTTCTGTAAAGTGAAATGAGCGCCGTAACGTCATCAAACGTCACCATTTCCGTGTGTTGTGTTTTCCACTTTTTCATTTCGGATACTCAGGAAACTGCCAAAATTGACAATATGACTTGATTTTTCTTAAAGACTACAAAATAAATTGTGGAATCGAATAATGATAATTTTAACCCTAATCTTATCTATTTAAATCTTTTATTTCGAATCAATACTCATGTTTTCTTTAATAAAAAAAACCTTCGTTTTTTTGACAGTGCCCCGTAGGACCTTAATTACTCTGTACACATTCAAGCATTATAAAATCTTATTTTTGACTATATTTTATCCAGAAAATTATAATGCACTTAGATTTGATAAATAAACATTCACTGAAAATTTCAGCCTATTACGTCCATTATTATTATTTTTTTTTTTTAGAAAAACGCTTTGTCCAGGATTTTACTGGACAACAGTCGTATTACAAATATGAACAGCAGAGGTTTATAGATTTTTTTTCTGTCCTTTAAATTGTTAATGACAATTATGCAGCAGAAAATTTTACCATCAAAGTTGCAGCTCATATTGCTATGAATATTTGTTTACATTGCCTTAATTCACATGTTCTCATTTTGTCAAAAATGACTAAACAAATGAGCCAAAGTCAATGCATCCGCCTACAGGCAACCAAGTGCATGTGTGGATCATATAACACTAGTAACAGGTATTTGCTAGTTTTGTACCAAGGCACACTTGTGCATATTTCATCAAAATAAATGACATATCGTTTCCAAGATTTTGTTGGTCCTTTCAGAAAATGCATTACTCTCACCTTGCCTTTGGTAAATTGTCACTGCACCAGATGTAAATCCAGAAACATTTTCTGTATTTACGGAATATAATTCACACCTAAACTGTTCATCCCTAAGATAAGATAGACAAAGCATTAACTCCAAACATTGAATTGCACAGGCTATTTTTGAAACCTTTGTCGAAGTATGCAGAAGAAATTGTTGCATTAAGGATATTGTTGTAGTGTTAACATGAACTTTGTTGAAACGGTATGTTCCATATAAACCTTGAACATCACCTGTAAAATAAAATGTTAAAGGACATTATTAAAGAATATTGACACAAAGAATCAAAAATATTTAAAAAACACGATTTTTTTGTCACTGTTTTTCTTTACATTTTCCTGTTTATAAAAAAAATCCTTTAAATAAAATGTATAATGAATCATTTTTTTCTTTTGATAACAATTGTACCGGAAATTACTTGTGTAAGCACATTATAAATAAATGATTAAAACTTAAAAATTTCATATATCCATGTATGTTTTTTAATACTGTCTAAATCTATCATAACGTACCAATTGCAAGAATGCAAAATGTCAAACATACAGTCCTCTTCATTGCTCAGAAACTACTTACATGTAACCTGAGAACTCCATAATAACGTGACGGTACACGTGATACGCAACTGCTTACGGGTAACATTGATGTCTTAATTATAAAAAAGATTTAATTAATGGAGTTATGAAACATCAATACAACTAACAAGACCTTCATTCCAGAAAAAAAACATCATATTGCATGTATCTTAGCCTAACAAAAGCCTTTGTTCTTGAAAAAAAAAAACATTAATTTCCTACAGATATTTTTTTTGAATTATTCTATTCTTTCTCTGTATTTTGTTATTTCAATCAATTTTTCAATTTTATCACAGTGGTTTTTTTTTAACAAATAATTCAATGCTACTATAATTATGCAGAGAAATCTTAAAATTGATTTTATTGTAAAAATAGATAATACGGAACCATTTAGTAAAAAATGAAATCTAAAAAAAAAGAATCATAGCAATAATTCGCAACTTGTAATTTTATTTTCCTTTATACCCTGAAAAAAAAAATTACACGAGTTTTTTTTTTTTTTCGAAAAATTTACCAAAGAGCTTACTGATGGACTACATCTTTGTATATTGTTTTTTTTTTCTTCAAAATTTGATGTTGTGAAATTCATTTTCATTCTTTAATTCTGAGTTTTCAAGTGAATAAATAATACAAATATTTTTTCTGAACTTCAATGCATTATGAACAAAAAAAATTGCTTTGAATCTTTGTTCAGCTCAGTGGTGAATTGTTCTGAAAATTGACCGTTGTTAATGTCTTTGTTGAGGTTGCATTTATATAAAAATTACTTGTATATCCTTCTAATGTTTTAATGGGAGATTCATATAAATAAATACGACATACTGTATACAGGGTTATTTTCGCCCTTTCATATTCGGAAACAAGTTTGCCCCATTTAAAATTCGCCCAGAAATTTTTTTGTTTAAGATATTATACTGTTTTCTTTGAATTCGCCCCTTTTTAATTTCGTCCACTTCCGACGAGGGCGAAAGGGGCGAAAATTTCCCTGTATACAGTAGTTAGAAATGGATAGGGTCTTTTAAAAGCTCACTGAGCCAAAAAGAAATTTTGCTTAATTAATTTTCTAAAAAACGCGTCAATGTTTTGGATGTGGATAAATTTATTCACTATTAAAATTTTTAAAAAGGAATATATAGTAGAAATCTCATAGAATAATCACTAGAACACAAGAGCCAAGGTTAGTCCTATCTTATCTGGAAGTTATCTCAGGTATTAAAGATTCATTTTTTTAAAATCATGCCTGCCTGAAGTACACCTAAAATACAATGGGTCACAATGGGTAATAAAATTAAAAACATCTACGAAATTTATAGGAAGAAAAGAATAATCTATGGTTAGTTATATTTAACTTGAAGCTGTACTGTAGATTGAAGTTTGTTTATATCATGACTTCCAAGATGAGGATGAAGTCTCACCACGTTTTTAAAGTTAACATAAAAATGATTTTTTTTTTGAATTGAAAGACTTATTTCATAAAGAAGAACAACAAAGCCAAAATAAGTCATAATTAATTAAATAGAATTATTATCAAAATGTTTATATTCATTAAACTTTTGGGGTAAGACGAGGCAACAAAAAGTCATCTTAATTTTACATAGGAGTGTAAAGAAGAGAAATAAAATATAATGATAAAGAAAGTTAGGGGGCCAAAGTGACTTTACAGGTGAGCATCGTAGCACATGGTTCTCTTGTTTCTTATTTCTTTTATCTCTATGAAGTCTTATCTACATACAGTCTATGAATATATAAGAATCTCCCGAGACTTATCATCTTTGAAATATCTGAATTCGTACACGAAAAAGGAAAAAAAAAGGATTTCATTAATTTAATGCATAATCAAACCTCATTTCACTTTTACTATCAAGTTACAGAAAAGAATGAAAGAATTCTTAAACCATTGATACTTTGATATTTTTTGTACGGATATGATTGATTTTTTTTTAACCTTTCATCTCGATTGAAATTGCCTGGTTTTCCATAAATATTGAGATGAAAGGTTTTTACTTAGCGGTTTTAAGTCTTACTACAAAGACAACCCAGAAAAATTAAAACATATCATGATGTTCAAGTTTAAAATCCTCTAAATAGAAAAGTTTACAAATCATGCATTTGAATAAAATGAATAGAAAGAAATATACCACATTATCACTGATTATGATCAAGTCTGTAAGTTTGAGACATATTTCATATTTCTCATCTAATATACGAAGGGTGATCAAAAAGTTCGCGAACTAATTGAATCACTTACATAAAAGAAACAATATTTGGTTTCAGTGTTGATTGTATTTTAAATAAGTCCTCTCCAATTTTAATCAACATCAGCCACCGTTCTGCGCATGCGCGAATCACGTGATATTGGCGGTCACCTGACCCCGTCCGTGGCGTTTTGTCACAAAAGCTGAAAGATTTTTCTGAGTTTTATATTTCTTTCTGTATAAGTTTATTTTTATAACAAGAACAGTTCAGTTGTCAGAAATTTTCAAATCTCGGCAACAGAATGGGTGGATAAGAATATCCTTTCCAAAAATAAGCATGGCGACCATTAAAACACAAATCTTCTGTCTCGGGAGAGACGTTTATTCAAGGTGGATGGAGAAAGGGTGCCTCCTTTTTATCATATCTAATATGTTTAAAATCTGAAGTAAACTATATCTGAGGTATTTAATCATCATATTGTTGTTCAAATATTCATATATTTTTCAAAGTGTAAATTGAAGGTCTTTGATAACAAATTGCTAAATTAAAAAAAATGTCTTTTCAAAATTGCTTTCACTGGGCAACATGACAGGTATTATTTTTTAACCATCTGCCTTCCTTCACTAAAACGATCAATGCAATCATTGATTGAATTTATAGGAAGTCATTTGTCTTAATAAACTGTGTACTAATTATTATATGCTTCGGCAAGGGCTTTCTAAGATATACAATAAATTACACAGTCGTTTTTCGTCACAAGTGACCTGCATAGTGACGTCATTTTCATATTGTGACGTCACAAACAAGAGGCAGAACTTTATTCAACATATGCTATTTATAGAACTTGTGTATGGCTATGTGTGTACCAAATTTTATTCAAATCTGAATTGTGGTTTTGTAGATATAGACTGAGTTAGTTCGCGAACTTTTTGATCACCCCTCGTAGATATGACTTATTGAGTTCCTAAATAAAGCTATCCGTTTAACTGTAAACACATGAAAGAAAATCACTTTATGAATATATTTATATTCCTTTTCCACTGCCAAACGACTAAAATTTTTTAAAGATTAATTAAGCAGGCAGAAACAAACAGTATCAGTAGAAGTGAAAATTGTCATGGATTTAATGAATTGACGAAAAATAATCTTGTTATATAATAAAGTTAAAAAGAGGCCAGTGGACCACTTCGCTTACCTGAGTACTGTGGCTAGCGGAAAGCAAAAATCAATCTTGTTTTGAATAGCTTGAATATAATGCACAATTGGTTCCTAGTACATTGTATCTAACTTTAAAGGGGGGTATGATTGAAATTATCTTGAATGTACAATTACTCAGGATGCTTACATATTTCTTTGCCTTACTGTGGCTTTTTCCCTAGAATATTGATTTTAGTCACATCCAAATAGAAGGGCTCGTGATTTTAAGAAATTTTAATCTACACTGCCTGAGGATGCTTTCAATGAAATATGACCAATCATGGCTCTGTTGTTCTTGAGAAGATTTTAAAAGATTTTTCCAATATTTCCCTATGTTAAACTTTTATTGCCCATTGTGGCGCTACCATACCCCTGGGAGTAATAATTTTAACAATTTGAATACACACTACCCGAGAATGCTTAAAATCAATCATAGTTTTCTTGTTCTTGACAAGACAATTTTTTAAAATTAAATAACTGCTTTTAGACTAACAGGTCCTTTGGCTTTATCGAAAATGGAAGACGGATTTCATAATTTAAATCTTAAATATAAATAAGTATTACCCGGTATTTTTATTTTTTTTTTTCAATTCTGTTTTTAAGTATAGGACGCACATTTGGGTCTACTTAAATTCTTTCCAGTGCTGCAATATCATTCATAAATTAATTCAGGAATTTTTATCCTCCTATAATAGCATAATAGTTTTATTAAAGCAGCTTCTCTATTTTATGTATAAAAAAACCTTTATTATCTGCATATGGGGTGTTTGTCTCAGAGTTGATCTCATATGCTATACACATTTGTGATTGATCAACGTATGAACATTTTTTTATCACATGCATATAAAGTTTATAGGATGATGAACGTACGACTAGTATCATTTTCTTTAAACAAGACAAAAGTTTAGTAAAAAGTCGATGAAACAAAGATAATAATCAACAGACATGTTTTAAGTTTTATGGTCGATATAATGCAATTACAAGCAAATACAACCTATCAAAAATCAAATGATGGTCGAAAGGTCATTTTTCATACACTGTAATGTCCATGGAATTTTCCGTTTTACCGAACAGGACAAGGAACCACACGCATACGGTGATTGTGAAGTGTCAACAGGGGATAATTGCTCCTCTATAGCACCTGATCCTATCTTTTATGTTTAAGATGTTCGTATTTTGCTCTGCTCCCAACTGTGTTTCATTTAAATGCACTGTTTTTTCTCTGATTGAGTTAAGTAAAAATATTATTAACATATATGTATTTGTTATATTACATTTATATGTGTTTGTATATGTGTGAGAAAGATATCTATTCACACCAATTTAGTTTATCGACTTCATATATGTATATTATATAGCTATCGACTTTAAATATAAAATCTGGCAAAAGAGCACGAAGATAAGTTTATCATTTTTCCTATAAAAATGTTAACATCTTATTACTTAGAAGAACCAGGGTAATCAAACTACTTTAAAAACAGAATAGAGGGTATATTTCAACAAGGCTGTCCTTGCAAAATCTTAATTGAAGTTGTTTGACATTCCACTAAATTATCAATTGACGTTTTCCTTTCGTTACAATAAAAGATTGATTAATGTTACACCAGTCAT
This sequence comes from Saccostrea glomerata, assembly GCA_003671525.1. Classification (NCBI taxonomy): domain Eukaryota; kingdom Metazoa; phylum Mollusca; class Bivalvia; order Ostreida; family Ostreidae; genus Saccostrea; species Saccostrea glomerata. The sequence continues at coordinate 753,848 of PRKT01000127.1, forward strand.
ACGATTACACCAGACATTATCTTTAAATTAAATTTTAAACGCTAGAAATTACTTGTAACTTGTAGAAGATTTTGATAAAAAAGAATGCAGTGGACTGAAATTCATTGTACAGATATATCGATTATGTTTAATCAATTAACAATGTGACTTCCATTTATATGTCGACTTGATCAATTATCAATGTGACTTCCATTTATATGTCGACTTGATCAATTAACAATGTGACTTCCATTTATATGTCGACTTGATCAATTAACAATGTGACTTCCATTTATATGTCGACTTGATCAATTAACAATGTGACTTCCATTTATATGTCGACTTGATCAATTAACAATGTGACTTCCATTTATATGTCGACTTGATCAATTAACAATGTGACTTCCATTTATATGTCGACTTGATCAATTAACAATGTGACTTCCATTTATATGTCGACTTGATATATGCCGATGAACTTGAAATGAACGATTCAACAGAGTCTTTTACATCTGTTCATACGTGGATATTTTACTAGGAGACGTTAACTAACAAATAAGCTTTATGAGAAACTTGTTATCAATTTTTCAATCATCAACGTCCATTACCTATGCATTATTATACCCTCTTTACCGATGTATGAAATTATGTCTCTAAATTGATTCGATATGCCAGAGCATTCTCTAAGAACTACATAAGGCAAGCGATCGACAAACACTTTGATAAAACAAAGTCATTAAAAGTCTTCTTTTAAGTCATCATTTTGCAAGTTTTTTGTCAACATAATGATCCTTTATTTCGACAAATACAGCATACTATGGAATCAAATGCTGAATGCCCTTAATCATACAAATTGTTAATTTACACACTATATTATCTAAGGATTTTTAGCGTTTTTCTTCTGATCATCACAAAGAGCATGCGACGGGTGTGACCTTAGATGGATTAGAGGCATTAATTCTGTTTCTTTTGTCCTGATTTTTATTGTTCAAATGGATTTTTGAGCTTGTTTATATGTTATATTTGACTAAAAGGCGGTAAGGTCCAACAATCAACGAAACTGCGTGGAAAATGAAATGAGTTCAATTTTGCAATCATCAGCTTTCTTTGATTATGAAGTCATATGATATTCTCACCTTCTTATAGTGTTTACATTTCCCTATGTATTCGATTCACAAGAGTTCGAGTACGAGCAATTTTCAAACCGAGACAAGTTACTGACAAATAAGTTAATGGTAAAGGGATTTCAACAACTTCGATTTAAGTCGGAATTTTGAAAATCAATTGGTTCTCATAATAGTCTTGTTAGCAAATGTAACCTATCATTGGTCGTTTTTTGTTTCAAATCAATTTTAAGCCTGTGATTTTATACTGAATTTGACTTTTGAATGTTTCCTTTTCCTGATCAATAAATTGGACTCACAGCGGTTATATCCGGGCATACCTTCTCCTCCCAGGCACCTGATCCTACCTTTGGAATTTCCAGGGGTCCGTGTATTATACCTTCTCAAATTGGTATCGTTTATGGTTATTTTAGATCGATCTTCACCCTTTTTTTATATCTGAGTTATTTGCATGTTTTATTGTTAAATCACTGTTTCCCATCTTCACTTGTTTCATCATATTGGTGTTTTATGGTGATTGAAGTTAAAACAGGATTAATGTATTGGAACATTTATCAGATGTGAAAAAAGCCTCAACTGCATTGCTTTTCTTAAACATAAAAATAAAACAAACATTACTTATACAGAATTTAGACTCTTTATTATTAAGTGATACTTAAGTGAATTGACATGATTTATTACTTTGCTCGAATCAAAAAGTCCTATAAGCACAAGAATATCTTTTGAATTTGTTTTATTTGGAGATCTATCTGATTTACGTTTTACTAATTATCAATTCAAATTAAATTGCTTTTGATTCTAAAAATGATTGGTACATTAATGATTATAAATAAGAGAGTAAATGACGGTATAAACTTTTACAACACATTTTCTCGAAAATCAGAGCATTAAAAAAGATGTGTTTAATGGTGGGTTAAATGTTTCTATCAAGTCAATTAAAAGGCTCTAAAAGGAACTTTACTTCCATAAAATTCGCCTAAAAATACCAATATTACGAGTCATTTTCATGAACAATGTTACTTCTACAGATCGGAATATAATACAACAATATGAGATATGTACCTTTATGTAAATAGCCATACGACCAAATTCCCTGCATACGGGGATCATTTCTTTTAGACACAGAAGTGGTCTTTACGCATGCTGTCTAAAATTAGGCAAATTATTGATAAACAAGTTGATAAAGCAATAATATCGACACTCGCGGTTTAAATCATCATTTTGCAAGATCTGCGATAAATGCAACGACTTTGTAAACAAATACAAACTACTATTTTAATGTTGACTTGCGTTTTTATTATACTAATTGCTAGGCAAAGAAAAATGACAAGGATCTCCCACCGGTGGGAAAGACTGGTCGAAAGTCCATGCTTTTCTTTTAATGAAATTGTAAAGTTGCATTAAAATGGAGAAGAATTTTATGGATTAGATTATTTTACGTTTTATATACATGTATGAGACTTGAAGAATACATAACATATTGATTTTTTAACCAGCCTATCAAATTTTCCCACTTGTTTACTCATGTACATATATTCCAAAGTAAGAAAGTTATTTTAGTGATAATGTAAACTGTTTCTCACAAATAAATCTAGCCATGGCTGTGTCACACGGTCCGTCGTGAAAAAATTCACCAATCATACATAAACAGTTTTCATCTGTTCCACCATCGGGCTCGCCAGTATCCCATCGATGATAGAGAATAGGGGATCCATCAGAAATTACCCAATTTCCTTCTAAATCAATATCTGTTCCATCGATCATTGTAGTGTGAAACGACGGGTCTGAAATAAAAAAGAAATGTACAAATAACGTTGTCATAGGAATTCAATAACGCATACATAAGATATTACCAAACTAAATATAGAAAAGTATGAGTAATACTGGGGTAGTGCTATCGAAGGACATGTATAATAAAGACTTAAGGTATTTCACGTGTGAAATTTGTTAAATCAAGGAATTTTTTGAGAAGTATATTTTGGATAAGTACTCAAATAACGTGTCAGAGGAATTCAATAACGCATATATAAGAAATTCCCAAACTAAATATAGAAAAGTATAAGTAATACTGGGGTAGTGCTATCGAAGGACATGTATAATAAAGACTTAAGGTATTTCACTGGTGAAATGTGTTAAATCAAGAAATTTTTTAAGAAGTATATTTTGAATAAGTACTCATATAGTACGACTCAAAATCGCAGAGAAAACTGTGGTCAGTGTGCATCTTACTGATCTATGGTGAATAATTACGTTGACCTTTTTGCACTTAAATTTTAACTCTGGTTCATTACTTTAACCTTTATCATATTTTATCAGATGTAATCATGGCAATAAATATAATATATTTTTACGTAAAATAGTTTGAATAATATTTATCATTGAACAAATCTTGCAAATTAATGCTCATAAATTATTGAATGACCTTTTGGCACTAAAAAGTAACATTTTAAGGGTATTAAAAACTAAATGGATAAAACATTTTCTTAAATCAAGCTTTTTACGACTAAAGTACTGATCCATCACAAGTATCGAGTCCTTTAGAATAATGAAAGAAAAGTTTGGGGTCAGTGATGTTAATTTTGAAATATTGGTCAAAATATGTGATTTTCAGGCGAAAAATGTTGTTAATTTTTTCTTGACTTCTTTAATCTTCATTGTTTGGCCAAGTTTGTTAAAGAAAGTTGTTTAACTTGTTCAAAAAATATAAATTAAGACCTGTATTCAATATTCCTAGCAATATCATAACGGAAAATAATTTCCGAGTAAAAGTATGTGAGACTAAAGTTACAAGATATTACATTTAATAAATGTGCAGATTTGCAGAATTATCTGCTAAAAGTCCGTCCACCACAAGAAATAGTCCATCATAAATCTTGTCTCTTTGTAGCTTTTTGAGCAGTTTTTTTGTTGAATGTTAAAACATTAACATTGTTGAATTTAAATATGTTATAAAAATAAATAGTTTTGAAGTAAGAGGATCTGCATGAACCTTTCTAAAAAACTGACGAGTGACATACCTTAACATACAAAAATTTATTGTGCAAAAGTGAAAAACTGATATGAACGTAGTGAATTTAATAATTTGGGTTCATTAATAACCAATCAATTAAAAGTGGATATGTTCCAATTAATTCAAAGCTGATGTAAAATATCTTCTCAGAACGTCCAATGTCCAATGTAATAATATTATTGTATTTTAAGAGATGATAACATTACAATGTCAAATTAGCACCATGATGAATTTATTAATATACATTTCTAGACAACGTACAAAAGTAACAGTGAAATGATTTTATGGTTTCGATAACATTAATGCAAATTGTAAATCCTCTTGACATTTTTCAACCGATTTCGAATCACAACTATTTCACCTAAAATTCACATTTTTTTTCTCATTTATCAAGATCTTATTTTGCAATTTGTAAATAAGAAATTTTTGTTATATCTAAACATAATAAAATAATTTTACAATTTATTCAATGAGCTCGAAATGTATACTTGTTCATAAATTTTAGGACGACCATCGCTTATTGTGTAACATAAATATGTCTCAGCCGTAGTAAAACATAATTAATGATCAAACTAACGTTTTAAACCAAAGTAATATACATGTAGTGAATCAAACTATCATTGTAAATCTATTTAATTCAATCAGTTCAATTTACATATTACAAAATCTATTTTGTAATGAAATAGTACCTTTTCGAGATGTTGCATTTAGAACCTCATCAAACATTACAGATGACGTAATACCGAATAATTTTCCACCAGCTGAGGCGCAGGTGTTATTGGCTGCTAACCACGTCATTGGGGTATCATATAATTTCAAACACTTCCTTGATGATTGCAAAGAAATATATCTGAAGTCCTCACAAGTTCCTGCAAAGTAAACATAACTTATTTTCAACTACTGTGAATCACTAATTTTCGTGGTTTTTCGAGGTATGAAGAGACTCACGAAATTATGTCCACCACGAAATGCAATTTTTCACATATATACTGTATACAGGGAAATTTTCGCCCCCGTTTTATTTTCGCCCCTTTCCTGATTGGGCGAATTCAAATTACACAGCATAATTTCTTAAACAAAACTATGACTGGGCGAATTTAAAACGGGGCAAAATAGTTCGCAAGTGCAAAAGGGCGAAAATAACACGGGGCGAAAATAACCCTGTATACAGTATTACTAATGAACAAATCTTCAACCATGAAATCAAATCGCCATTAACCAATATATTTTCCTCAAACCACGATCGTTGACCCTTGAAAATATGTGATTCTACAGTACATTGTATTTAACCATCCCATTGTCTGGGAAGATTGCTTAAAAGCTAAACTTTTCTCAAATATTTATGTATTATCAAATAACTAGTCTTTCTAACTTTCTTACCTTCTCTTTGATAAAGCTCCAATGGACTTGATTTGTTACCAGATTGGTTTTCAATATTAACAGAAAACACCTGACAATTTCCCGTTTGTTCATCTATATAAAAGGATAGACACGATAGTTTCGAGCATGCTTCAGCACATAATAGCCTTGATGAGGCATCCGTCTCCCATAATAAAAAGGGTTGCAGGAGATTAATATCTGAATGTTGTATCGTCACTTTTTCAAAGAAAAACGACCTGTATAAACCAGAGACATCGCCTACAAGAACAATTATAAACATCCAATTTAAACAAAGAAATTCCCCATTTGATAAACTCTTACGTTTTATCGTTACCGTTCTTCAGTTTTCCTAATCATTTTTATTTACTTTATTTTCTCTCATCTAGTTCAATATTCGCTTCCATTCATTATCTCATTTTAATTATAAACAATTCTTTCAAGACGGTAAAATTCTAGTAATACCGGGACACTGTAGTGGCCTACATGAAGTTAATGGTTCAAAGTACACTATAATGGTGTTGAAACACTAATTCATTTTTTTAAACAAAAATCAAGGTTAATATCATCTTGCGGTAGGCGATATCTTTATTCTAACGAAAATCAAGGTGCATATAATTTTGACTGTGGAGATGGAGGCATAACATAATTATGTATTTGGGCAGTTTCCCCTACTCCAAGCAGAAACATTTCACGTATGCTCTAAATTTCAGTAATTTTACCTACTCAGTATACTTCACAGTTACAAGCAATATGAAACAAATCTGAGAAATCCTGCGGAAGCAATTTTTTTCATTATGAAAAATGACAATCTACAGGTTTTGAGAGGTCGATAAAACTTGTGAACTTGTCTTTGTAGCTTTCAATCAAAGTACTCAGAAGTACAGAGAGCCGGGCTCATTTACAGAGTAGAATGCATTTCTTACATGAATCACGTTTATATTCTGATGAAAAAATTATTTTAAAACTATCAATATAAATGATAAGACACTGACAGTGAGTTTTTCAATCCTAATACCACGGTCCGATTTTGTCAGAATCAGAATTAATCTGGTACCGCAGCTGAATGTAAACAAACAGGCCAGTCTGGTTCCCTCTCCTGCTTTACCTCGTATGTGTAGAGAACTACGGTAACACTGAT
>PRKT01000127.1:766733-808623 GCA_003671525.1 Saccostrea glomerata
GGTACTTGCAATTTTCTTTCTATATTAGACTCAAGCTAGTATATGGGCCTAACTCTTCAACATTTGTTCATTTCGAATTCTCTTAATCAAATTTTCATACGCAAAATCTAAAATACATACTTGCATTTAGCTTTTACACTTAGATTAGAGCTTTTGTTTTAAAACTTTTAATTATAGAAAAAAAAATGATACTTGTAAATTGTTTACAGTGTCATATAGGTCTTACAGTTCAGGCGTTTGTATAAATTTGGATTTTGAATGCATTTCACAATTTATTAGCCGGTAAAACAAGGCGACTACATGAGATTTAAATACACAATAACCAAACAATACTTAGTAATAATTATGATGATAATAAGAAAAAAGCAGCAAAATACATTTATTAAATTTAATGCGTTTTTAGTGTTGAGGATTGATTCCACCCTGAAAATGATACGCATATTTTCGGCCTAACTTTGATTAGCAGTCATGATACAATACACATGTTCTCCCGAGGTACAAATCACGTGCGCAAATACAACCCCTCAAGTTCTCCGCTAAACAATTTTTTTTATGCATACCTTTCTGCATACCATAACTTTCACGCTGACTTATTCTGATTGACTTTTAGCAGTTTAGTAATACTTACAATATATAAATTATTCCTTTCATTTGGTATTATATTTAATTTTCCCTAGGGCGTTACATATAATCAAATCAGAGTTCAGACTGAAATTCAATAATAAAACATGTACGTGGTTTACGTACAATAGCATGCACTTTGTTTTAATCTATTTGATTCGTACAGGCTTGAAGTGATTTGCAGAGAATTAAACGGGAAACAATGCCACGTTGCCTTTGTGACGTAACTGACGTCATAATCAAATGTGCACAAAACAGCCGCTCGAATCGTCGAAATTGTGTACCAAAATTGATGACAAAAGCAAACCCGCGACCTACCTTAAATAAGACAAACTCACCAGAGATAGAATTCCCAGTGAGTATTGACTTTTTGCTGGAAGGTTCTGTATCTTATTATTTGTTCTGGTATATTCGTACTAATATGGAAGTTGAGTAACAGGAAGTTATCATTCTGGTGATATGTCAATTTGCAAAGGAATATTTGCCTACTCATTAAGGAAATTTATATTTATATCATTTCAAGTTTAAAGTTTGTTTATTCGTAAATTATGCATTATCTAATTGCATTAAAAGTGACGACTTACCTGTATACATAATGGATATAGATTAGCTGCGTACAGCTTATAAAACAATTCGTTTTCCTCTTATGGCATCAATGAAAACTTCAATATACAAGTTCCTCACAAAAATCTATATATTTCAACATTTTGTTTTTGTATCTAGTGGTAGTTTTTACAAACTCAAATAAATAGATGTCATGTTTATCATTTTGCATTTATAATGGAGGCATATTTTTTAAGTTAGTGCATAGAAAGAATAATGACCAAAAATGATTTCTTTTTTTTTCTTGTTTTCTTTACCATATTTGGGTTGTATATTCTATCTTTCAAATCTTTGCATATCTTGTGTAATATATGATATTCGTCAATCCAAGGCCAGTCTGCAATGTCTTGATTTTCTTACCAAAGGGTAGAAAGAATGGAGGAGTGGAGGCTCTCCCTTTTTAATCCTCTGCTACATTCTGGAATCTAATTGGCTAATTTATTCACAGTTGAAATTAACATTTTCTATGAACGAATAAATTCTTTACAAAGATGTTTTATTTAACTTTGCAATGAACAAATTTTTTAATCATTTTGTTTAAATATCAGTTTTTTATGCGTTTCATTCTGCCCATATATGGGCTCATTTGTTAATCACTTCAAAGATCTTTTTTTGTGTTTAAGTCAACTTAAGTGATGAATTTAATGAAGATACATATTATAGATTCATTCTTATAAACGAATTGTTTTTTTTTTATTTCATTTATAATTGCATTGATGCAAGAGCATGTCTGTTTGTGAAGTTGTTTCTGAAGTTTTTGTGTCGACAATTTTTCCTGAAGTTATCATTGTTTTATAAACGTGCTGATACATTCTATGATACATTAAATATACATACAAATAAATTACAATTTACAAAAAAGTATTTAGAATAAAATATTTGCAAAGGGTCAAGTGCTTAAATGTCTTTGAAAATCAATTCAAGACCATTCAAGTGATAAATTGACATTTTTTTTTACAGTTTTTAATCTTATTCTTTATCTATTTAATTTTTCTCCTCTCTTTAAGAATGGTAAAATTAGAAAAGAGATATAAAACTAAGGTTTGCCTCCTCTAGATAAAAGAGGCATAAAGTTGAAATGCTGGAAATCTAATTGAAATGGTGAAAGAGTTAAAATTTCTAAGTGTCCAGATGGATAATGTAATGGTTAAATGTATCAGGATTATGTAAGCTTTGAATAGATATTGTCATTTTAATCGAATCCTCGAAAGGATGTCTATTGGATTAGTATGTAACTTTGAAAGACTTTATAAAACACAAAAGTATTCCCTTTCAAGTCAAATCGAATCTTCGATTTCAAATAAGGTATTTATTTGATATTTATTTGATGTTAATATAATTGCGTAATTTAGGTAAACAGTATGTAATATATTATGTAGTAATTGTATGATAATAAAAGTTTTCGTACTTTAAATGCAATGAATTTGATTTCTAAAATGTCAAGAACAGTACTTTCAGTGTGCTTTTTTCTTATACTAGGTAAGTACAATTCCAGTTTTTTTATATGACATATTCAAACAAATTTCTATTTTAAGAAGGATTTCTTTCAAAAGATATTAGATTACTTAATGCATAATTACTTCTCTTGATTTAGACTTTATTTCAATCAGATATTCAATTCTCCTTTGCCAATAATTTTTTCCGTTCTCATATATCTAGACGAATGTGAATTTTAATTTCATAAACTCCAACTTGAAAAAGTTCAATACAAATCCCCCCCCCCCAAATACATGTATAAGGATTAAAATCAATATTTGTCAATTTCTATATAGTCACATTACATGGCTTAACTCCATTATAGTTTCTGATAACTTAGGTACAAGACATTAATAACTCGTCAGTACTTTTGTGAATGCTTTCTTTTGCATACATGCTTCATTTCACTTATAATCTCTTCGTGCAAATTATTGCGGAGGGGATAGCTACTGTGCATATGTGAGGTCGTGCTGGTGTACTTTAGTTATAGAGCTTGTGGTCAGGAACCTTAATATTGATCATAGGTATCAATTCTCAGAATACGTATTCCTAGGTGGCATTGTAAAAGGAGGAACCAAATGCATTCATTTTAAAGGTACATGTAATCGGTGAAATATGTCTTAAAAGATCTCGTTTTTAGTACATTCAAACCTTGTTGTTTTATATCATTTCCGCTTAATTATACCTTTTTGATCGGGTAAATTCCGGTCGATCGCTTCGACAGCATCAATTAACAGAGTTAGCTGGCGTACTACCTTTGTTTTTTGCGCATTTTCATATCATTGCGTGTCTTGACACAATAAGGCAAATTTCTGGCGCTGAAAAATTGAAAGAATTTGATGAACGGCGCAGTTTCATTGAACAAAGTACACACATGCCTGGTTACTTTACGGAAATTTTTCTGAGGTTACACGTAATTTAGCCGGGCTTATTGCTCAAAGAGCAATTGCCGGCTTATGTGATCCTGTTCAAGGCAGGATGTTAACCCCATAGTCGCCATTTTAAAGTTACGTACAAAAATATAGTTCTTACTCTCAACCGCTTTTGAGATAATACAAACGCTAAATAAAGCAACAAAAATAAAACGAAGTTTTATCTATATAAAATAAACATTAGTAGTAATGACTTTGAAAACTTCATAAGTCAAAGAACATAGTTCATTAGCGTAAGGATTTTTGATAATCAGTGTTACCGTAGTTCTCTACACATACGAGGTAAAGCAGGAGAGGGAACCAGACCGGCCTGTTTGTTTACATTCAGCTGCGGTACCAGATTAATTCTGATTCTGACAAAATCGGACCGTGGTATTAGGATTGAAAAACTCACTGTCAGTGTCTTATCATTTATATTGATAGTTTTAAAATAATTTTTTCATCAGAATATAAACGTGATTCATGTAAGAAATGCATTCTACTCTGTAAATGAGCCCGGCTCTCTGTACTTCTGAGTACTTTGATTGAAAGCTACAAAGACAAGTTCACAAGTTTTATCGACCTCTCAACACCTGTAGATTGTCATTTTTCATAATGAAAAATATTGCTTCCGCAGGATTTCTCAGATTTGTTTCATATTGCTTGTAACTGTGAAGTATACTGAATAGGTAAAATTACTGAAATTTAGAGCATACGTGAAATGTTTCTGCTTGGAGTAAGGGAAACTGCCCAAATACATAATTGTGTTATGCCCCCATCTCCACGGTCAAATTGATATGCACCTTGATTTTCGTTAAAATGAAGATATCGCCTACCGCAAGATGATACTCACCTTGATTTTTGTTTTAAAAAAAATGAATTAGTGTTTCAATACCATTATAGTGTAGTTTGAACTATTAACTTCATGTAGGCCACTACAGTGTACCGGTATAACTAGAATTTTACCGTCCTGAAAGAATTGTATATAATTAAATGAGAGAATGAATGGAAGCGAATATTAAACTAGATGAGAGAAAATAAAGTAAATAAAAATGATTAGGAAAACTGAAGAACGGTAACGATAAAACGTAAGAGTTTATCGAATGGGGAATTTCTTTGTTTTAATTGGATGTTTATAATTGATCTTGTAGGCGATGTCTCTGGTTTATACAGGTCGTTTTTCTTTGACAAAGTGATGATACAACATTCAGATATTAATCTCCTGCAACCCTTTTTATTATGGGAAACGGATGCCTCATCAAGGCTATTATGTGTTAAAGCATGCTCGAAACTATCGTGCCTATCCTTTTATATAGATGAACAAACTGGAAATTGTCAGGTGTTTTCTGTTAATATTGAAAGCCAATCTGGTAATAAATCAAGTCCATTGGAGCTTTATCAAAGAGAAGGTAAGAAAATTAGAAAGACTACTAGTTAATTGATAATACATAAATATTTGAGAAAACTGCAGCTTTAAAAGCAACAAGCAATCATCCCTGACAATGCGATAGTTGATATACAATGCACTGTAAAATCACATATTTTCAAGGGGTCAACTTTCTTGGTTTGCGGAAAATGTATCGGTTTATTGGGATTTGATTTCGTGGATGAAGATTTGTTCAGTAGTAATATGTGTGAAAAATTGTATTTCGTGGTGGACATAATCTCGTGAGTCTCTTCATACCTTGAAAAACCACATAATTAAACCCCCAAGAAAATTAGTGATTTCACAGTAGTTAAAAATAAGTTGTTTACTTTGAAGGAACCTGTGAGGACTTTGGATATATTTCTTTGCAATCAACAAAGAAATGTTTAAAATTATATGATACCCCAATGACGTGGTTAACAGCCAATGACACCTGTGCTTCAGCTGGTGGAAAATTATTCGGTATTACGTCATCTGTAATGTTTGATGAGGTTCTAAATGCAACATCTCGAAAAGGTACTATTTCATTGCAAAATAAAATTTAGTTAATGTATATTGAACTGATTGAATGAAATAGATTTACAGTTATAGTTTGATTTACTATATTACTTTGGTTTACAACATTAGTTTGATCACTATTAATTTTACTACGTACGAGATATATTTATGTTACACAATAAGGATGGTCTTCCTAGATCTCGAGCTCATTAAATAAATGGTGAATTAATTTACAATGTTTAAATGTTACAAAAATGTCTTATTTACAAAATGCAAAATAAGATCTTGTTATGAAAAAAAAATATTGTGAATTTTAGATGAAATAGTTGTGATTCGAAATCGGTTAGAACATGTCAAGAGGATAAAAATTTGCGTTATTGTTATTGAAACCATTAAAACATTTCACTTTTTTGTACGTTGTCTAGAAATATATTAATCAATCTGAGTGCTAATTTGGCATTGGAATGTTATCATCTATCAGATATAATTATTACAGTGGACATACAAAAAATAAATTGGACGTTCTGAAAAGATATTTTACATCAGCTTTGAATTAATTGGAACATTACTATTTATGATTGATTATTAAGGAACCAATTTTTTAAATTCAATTCTCTTATATCATTTGTTTTTTTACACAATAATTTTTTTTGTTAAGTCTTTATGATACGTGTTCTACATACGACAGCACTACGAAATATTACTCATACTTTTCTATAGTTAGTTAGGTAATTTCTTTGGTATGTGTTATTGAATTCCTATGACAACGTTATTTGTATATATATATATATTTTTTTTCAAATTTCAGACCCGTCGTTTCACATTACTATGATCGATGGAACAGATATTGATTCAGAAGGAAATTGGGTGTATTCTGATGGATCCCCTCTTCTCTATCAAATATGGGATTCTGGCGAGCCCGATGGTGGAACAGATGAAAACTGTTTATGTATGATTGGTGATTTTTTTCACGACGGACCTTGTGACACAGACATGGTTAGATTTATTTGTGAGAAACCGTATACATTATCGCTAAAATAATTTTCTCACTTGGAAATATATGTACATGAGTAAACAAGTGAGAAAATTAGATATGCTTGATATGAAATTAATGTAATGTATTTTTCAAGTCTTATACATGTATATACAACGTAAAACGATCTAATCCATAAGATTCTTCTCCATTTTGAGGCAACTTTACAATTTCGTTGATAGAAAAGTATATTTTTTGGCGGAAAAATACAGAAATTACACGGTGAACGGAGTATTTGACAGAAAATTAAATTTCTAATTACAGTTAACTAATTATTCTGTGTATACATGGCAAAATATACATATCATGGAAAGTAAGCATCTATAGTCGACCCGTCTTTTCCATCGACGGAGATTCTTGTCATTTTCTTTGCCTAGCAATTAGTATGAAACATGCCAGTCAACATTAAAATAGTAGGCTGTATTTGTTGAAAAAGTCGTTGTATTTACCGTAGTTCTTGATATTCTTGTTCTTTCAACTTGTTTATCAATAATTTGCCTAATTTTAGAAAGCATACGTATAGAAGGCTTGTGTATCTGAAAGAGATGAACCCCATGGCCATATGTAGGGAATTTGGTCGTATTGCTACATACATAAGGGAAGTTGAAAATTCTAATGTTGAAGTCATCACGTGAACCTTAAACAATTTAGTATGGTTATTTCTCCTAACATCACTTTTAAGAAGGTATGGCAATTTGTAACCTGTTAACCGATTACTCGGTCGGAACGATGGCAATCAGTTAGAAATCTGTAATCGGTTAGTCGAAAAAAAAAATTATATGAATTTGAACCTGATAAATCTTTGCATAAACGTTGATTATTTAGCGTTTTCACATATCCAAGCTGACTTGAATGTAATTATGGTTCTCCGGATTGAGCTTGTACTAGTTATCGGTCATTTTGTGTTTGAAGTGTTAATAAATGTTAAAACACAATGTTGTTACCGTAACTGTCCTGCATTTCTATAATGATAATTAAATCACCGTTGAGAACAGCAAATTATTAGTATGATTTTTGCAAGTTATCAATCGCATAAATTACTAAACAAATGTAAATCAAGTGATGTATTTCAGACTTAGTTTTCATCATGATGACAACACAACGAACGAATGTGAAATCTGCGTTGGTAAAACATCAATGATTTCTCAGACACGATTCGTGTTTTTCCCCAGTCTATATTGAAACTAAAATAGAATAGAAGCTTTGTTTTTTTTTTAAAGCAATAATCAAGACAAATACAATGATTTAACATCTAGAATTTATCAGTCTTCTTGTATATATGAATAAATCTACTTAGGAGAAAAAGAGTTATGTACATCACGAAAATGCGTATTTTGATACGGTTAACCTGTTAATCAGTCGGAACGCCTTGCAGTTAACCGATTAGCAATTCTGTACTCGATTACCATCCCTAATTTTCAGTAAATCTTTATATCGAGATATGTAAGTCATATGTCAAATTCTGTGGTATCGTTTTGGTATATCAATAGTGGTTTTGTATTTTCAATGTTTTTATTTCAACTTTGGTACATATCTTTGTTGTATCATATTTCGATCTGTAGAAGTAACTTTGTTCATGACCGGTACCATTGCTCGTAACATTGCTAAAAATTGTCTTATTTTGAAGGGATTTTTTTTATGTAAAGTTGCCTTTAGAACCTTTTGATTGACTTGATAGAAACATTTAACCCACCATAGAACGCATCTTTTTTTAATGCTCTAGATATGAATTTCGTGAAAATGAAACAAATTCAAAAAATATTCTTATGATTATAGGATTTATTGATTGAAGTAAGAAATCATGTCAATTCACTTAAGTATCAATAAAAAAGAGTCAACATTCTGTATTAGTAATGTTTGTTTTATTTATATGTTTAAGAAAATCAATGCAGCTGAGGCTTTTTTCACTTCTGATAAACACCATAATACACCAATATGATGAAACAGGTGATGAAAAGAAACAGTGATTTAACAATAAAACATGCAAACAACTCAGATATATTAAAAAAAAGGGTGTGAAGATCGATCTAAAATAATCATAAACGATACCAATTTGAGAAGGTATAAACATGGACCCCTGGAAATTCCAAAGGTAGGATCAGGTGCCTGGGAGGAGAAGGCATGCCCGGATACAACCGCTGTGAGCCCAATTTATTGATCAGGAAAAGGAAATATTCAATAGTCAAATTCAGTATAAAATCAAAGGCTTAAAATTGATTTGAAACAAAAAACGAACAAATGATAGGTTACATTTGCTGACAAGACCATAATAAGAACCACATGATTTTTAAAATTCCGACTTTAAACGAAGTTGTTGAAATCCCTTTACCATTAACTTATTTGTCAGTAACTTGTCTCGGTTTGAAAATTGCTCGTACTCGAACTCTTGTGAATCGAATACATAGGGAAATGTAAACACTATAAGAAGGTGAGAATATCATATCACTTCATAATCAAAGAAAGCAGATGATTGCAAAATTGAACTCATTTCATTTTTCACGCAGTTTCATTGATTGTTGGACCTTACCGCCTTTTAGTCAAAAATAACATATAAACAAGCTCAAAAATCCATTTGAACAATAAAAATCAGGACAAAAGAAACAAAATAAATGCCTCTCATCCATCTAAGGTCACACCCGTCGCATGCTCTTTGTGATGATCAGAAGAAAAACGCTAAAAATCCATAGATAATATAGTGTGTAAATTAACAATTTGTATGATTAAGGACATTCAGCCATTTGATTCCATAATATGCTGTATTTGTCGAAATAAAGAATCATTATGTTGACAAAAAACTTGCAAAATGATGACTTAAAAGAAGACTTTTAATGACTTTGTTTTATCAACGTGTTTGTCGATCGCTTGCCTTATGTAGTTCTTAGAGAATGCTCTGGCATATCGAATCAATTTAGAGACATAATTTCATACATCGGTAAAAAGGGTATAATAATGCATAGGTATAGACGTTGATGATTGAAAAGTTGATAACAAGTTTCTCATAAAGCTTATTTGTTAGTTAACGTCTCTTAGTAAAATATCCACGTATGAACAGATGTAAAAGACTCTGTTGAATCGTTCATTTCAAGTTCATCGGCATCTATCAAGTCGACATATAAATGGAAGTCACATTGTTAATTGATTAAACATAATCGATATATCTGTACAATGAATTTCAGTCCACTGCATTTTTTTTTATCAAAATCTTCTACAAGTTACAAGTAATTTCTAGCGTTTAAAATTTAATTTAAAGATAATGTCTGGTGTAATCGTACGACTGGTATAACATTAATCAATCTTTTATCGTAGCGAAAGGAAAACGTCAATTGATAATTTAGTGGAATGTCAAACAACATCAATTAAGATTTTACAAGGACAGCCTTGTTGAAGTATACCTTCTATTCTGTTTTTAAAGTAGTTTGATTACCCTGGTTCTTCTAAGTAATAAGATGTTAACATTTTTATAGGAAAAATGATAAACTTATCTTCGTGCTCTTTTGCCAGATTTTATATTTAAAGTCGATAGCTATATAATATACATATATGAAGTCGATAAACTAAATTGGTGTAAATAGATATCTTTCTCACACATATACAAATCATATAAATGTAATATAACAAATACATATATGTTAATAATATTTTTACTTAACTCAATCAGAGAAAAAACAGTGCATTTAAATGAAACACAGTTGGGAGCAGAGCAAAATACGAACATCTTAAACATAAAAGATAGGATCAGGTGCTATAGAGGAGCAATTATCCCCTGTTGACACTTCACAATCACCGTATGCGTGTGGTTCCTTGTCCTGTTCGGTAAAACGGAAAATTCCATGGACATTACAGTGTATGAAAAATGACCTTTCGACCATCATTTGATTTTTTTATAGGTTGTATTTGCTTGTAATGCCATTATATCGACCATAAAACTTAAAACATGTCTGTTGATTATTATCTTTGTTTCATCGACTTTTTACTAAACTTTTGTCTTGTTTAAAGAAAATGATACTAGTCGTGCGTTCATCATCCTATAAACTCTATATGCATGTGATAAAAAAATGTTCATACATGTACGTTGATCAATCCTAAATGTGTATAGCATATGAAATCAACTCTGAGACAAACACCCCATATGGAGATAATAAAGGTTTTTTTTATACATAAAATAGAGAAGCTGCTTTAATAAAACTATTATGATATTATAGGAGGATAAAAATTCCTGAATTAATTCATGAATGATATTGCAGCACTGGAAAGAATTTAAGTAGACCCAAATGCGCGTCCTGTATTTAAAAACAGAATTGAAAAAAATAAAAAAACCGGGTAATACTTATTTATATTTAAGATTTAAATTATGAAATCCGTCTTCCATTTTCGATAAAGCCAAAGGACCTGTTAGTCTAAAAGTAGTTATTTAATTTTATAAAAAATTGTCATGTCAAGAACAAGAAAACTATGATTGATTTCAAGCATTCTCGGGTAGTGTTTATTCAAATTGTTAAATTATGACTCCCAGGGGTATGGTAGCGCCACAATGGGCAATAAAAGTTTAACATAGGGAAATATTGGAAAAATCTTTTAAAATCTTCTCAAGAACAACAGAGCCATGATTGGTCATATTTAATTTGAAGCATCCTCAGGCGGTGTAGATTAAAATTTCTTAAAATCACGAGCCCTTATATTTGGATGTGACTAAAATAAATATTCTAGGGAAAAAGCCACAGTAAGGCAAAGAAATATGTAAGCATCCTGAGTAATTGTACATTCAAGATAATTTCAATCATACCCCCCTTTAAGGTTAGATACAATGTACTAGGAACCAATTGTGCATTATATTCAAGCTATTCAAAACAAGATTGATTTTTGCTTTCCGCTAGCCACAGTACTCAGGTAAGCGAAGTGGTCCACTGGCCTCTTTTTAATTTTATTATATAACAAGATTATTTTTCGTCAATTCATTAAATCAATGACAATTTTCACTTCTACTGATACTGTTTGTTTCTGCCTGCTTAATTAATCTTTAAAAAAAATTAGTCGTTTGGCAGTGGAAAAGGAATATAAATATATTCATAAAGTGATTTACTTTCATGTGTTTACAATTAAACGGATAGCTTTATTTAGGAACTCAATAAGTCATATCTACGAGGGGTGATCAAAAAGTTCGCAAACTAACTCAGTCTATATCTACAAAACCACAATTCAGATTTGAATAAAATTTGGTACACACATAGCCATACACAAGTTCTATAAATAGCATATGTTGAATAAAGTTTTGCCTCTTGTTTGTGACGTCACAATATGAAAATTACGTCACTATGCAGGTCACTTGTGACGAAAAATGGTTGTCTTAGTCGTACTCGATCAACAAACGACTGTGTAATTTATTGTATATCTTAGAAAGCCCTTGCCGAAGCATATAATAATTAGTACACAGTTTATTAAGACAAATGACTTCCTATAAATTCAATCAATGATTGCATTGATCGTTTTAGTGAAGGAAAGCAGATGGTTAAAAATAATACCTGTCATAGCAATTTGTTATCAAAGACCTTCAATTTACACTTTGAAAAATATATGAATATTTGAACAACAATATAATGATTAAATACCTCAGATATAGTTTACTTCAGATTTCAAACATATTAGATATGATAAAAAGGAGGCACCCATTCTCTATCCACCTTGAATAAACGTCTCTCCCGAGACAGATTTGTGTTTTAATGATCGCCATGCTTATTTTGGAAAGGATATTCTTATCCACCCATTCTGTTGCCGAGATTTGACAATTTCTGACAAATGAACTGTTCTTGTTATAAAAACTAACTTATACAGAAAGAAATATAAAACTCAGAAAAATCTTTCAGCTTTTGTGACAAAACGCCACGGAGGGGGTCACGTGACCGCGAATATCACGTGATTCGCGCATGCGCAGAACGGTGGCTGATGTTAATTAAAATTGGAGAGGACTTATTTAAAATATAATCAACACTGAAACCAAATATTGTTTCTTTTATGTAAGTGATTCAATTAGTTCGCGAACTTTTTTATTAACCCCTCGTATATTAGATGAGAAATATGAAATATGTCTCAAACTTACAGACTTGATCATTATCAGTGATAATGTGGTATATTTCTTTCTATTCTTTTTATTCAAATGCATGATTTGTAAACTTTTCTATTTAGAGGATTTTAAACTTGAACATCATGATATGTTTTAATTTTTCTGGGTTGTCTTTGTAGTAAGACTTAAAACCGCTAAGTAAAAACCTTTCATCTCAATATTTATGGAAAACCAAGCAATTTCAATCGAGATGAAAGGTTAAAAAAAATCAATCATATCCGTACAAAAAATATCAAAGTATCAATGGTTTAAGAATTCTTTCATTCTTTTCTGTAACTTGTTAGTAAAAGTGAAATGAGGTTTGATTATGCATTAAATTAATGAAATCCTTTTTTTTTCCTTTTTCGTGTACGAATTCAGATATTTCAAAGATGATAAGTCTCGGGAGATTCTTATACATATATTCATAAACTGTATGTAGATAAGACTTCATTGAGATAAAAGGAATAAGAAACAAGAGAAACATGTGCTACGATGCTCACCTGTAAAGTCACTTTGGCCCCCTAACTTTCTTTATCATTATATTTTATTTCTCTTCTTTACACTCCTATGTAAAATTAAGATGACTTTTTGTTGCCTCGTCTTACCCCAAAAGTTTAATGAATATAAACATTTTGATAATAATTCTATTTAATTAATTATGACTTACTTTGACTTTGTTGTTCTTTTTTATAAAATAAGTCTTTCAATTTAAAAAAAAAATCATTTTTATGTTAACTTTAAAAACGTAGTGAGACTTCATCCTCATCTTGAAGTCATGATATAAACAAACTTAAATCTACAGTACAGCTTCAAGTTAAATATAACTAACCATAGATTATTTTTTTTTCTTCCTCTAAATTTCGTAGATGTTTTTAATTGTATTACCCATTCGGACCCATTGTATTTTAGGTGTACTTCAGGCAGGCATGATTTTAAAAAAAAATTGAATCTTTAATACCTGAGATAACTTCCAGATAAGATAGGACTAACCTTGGCTCTTGTGTTCTAGTGATTATTCTATGAGATTTCTACTATATATTCCTTTTTTAAAAAAATTAAGAGTGAATAAATTTATCCACATCCAAAACATTGACGCGTTTTTTAGAAAATTAATAAAGCAAGATTTCTTCTTTTTGGCTCAGTGAGCTTTTAAAAGACCCTATCCATTTCTAACTACTGTATACAGGGAAATTTCCGCCCCTTTCGCCCTCGTCGGAAGTGGACGAAATCAAAAAGGGGCGAATTCAAAGAAAACAGTATAATATCTTAAACAAAAAATTTTCTGGGCGAATTTTAAACAGGGCAAACTTGTTTCCGAATATGAAAGGGCGAAAATAACCCTGTATACAGTATGTCGTATTTATTTATATGAATCTCCCATTAGAGCATTAGAAGGATATATAAGTAATTTTTATATAAATGCAACCTCAACAAAGACATTAACAACGGTCAATTTTCAGAACAATTCACCACTGAGCTGAACAAAGATTCAAAGCAATTTTTTTTTTTGTTCATAATGCATTGAAGTTCAGAAAAAATATTTGTATTATTTATTCACTTGAAAACTCAGAATTAAAGAATGAAAATAAATTTCACAACATCAAATTAAAAAAAAAAACAATATACAAAGATGTAGTCCATCAGTAAGCTCTTTGGTAAATTTTTCGGAAAAAAAACTCGTGTAATTTTTTTTTCAGGGTATAAAGGAAAATAAGATAACAAGTTGCGAATTATTGCTATGATTCTTTTTTTTTAGATTTAATTTTCTACTAAATGGTTCCGCATTATCTATTTTTACAATAAAATCAATTTTAAGATTTCTCTGCATAATAATAGTAGCATTGAATTATCTGTTTAAAAAAAACCACTGTGATCAAATTGAAAAATTGATTGAAATAACAAAATACAGAGAAAGAATAGAATAATTCCAAAAAAATATCTGGAGGAAATTAATGATTTTTTTTTCAAGAACAAAGGCTTTTGTTAGGCTAAGATACATGCAATATGATTTTTTTTCTGGAATGAAGGTCTTGTTAGTTGTATTGATGTTTCATAACTCCATTAATTAAATCTTTTTTTATAATTAAGACATCAATGTTACCCGTAAGCAGTTGCGTATCACGTGTACCGTCACGTTATTATGGAGTTCTCAGGTTAAGTAGTTTCTAAGCAATGAAGAGGACTGTATGTTTGACATTTTGCGTTCTTGCAATTGGTACGTTATGATAGATTTAGATAGTATTAAAAAACATACATGGATATATGAAATTTTTAAGTTTTAATCATTAATGTATAATGTGCTTACACAAGTAATTTCCGGTACAATTGTTATCAAAAGAAAAAAATGATTCATTATACATTTTATTTAAAGGATTTTTTTATAAACAGGAAAATGTATAGAAAAACAGTGACAAAAAAATCGTGTTTTTAAAATATTTTTGATTCTTTGTGTCAATATTCTTTAATAATGTCCTTTAACATTTTATTTTACAGGTGATGTTCAAGGTTTATATGGAACATACCGTTTCAACAAAGTTCATGTTAACGCTACAACAATATCCTTAATGCAACAATTTCTTCTGCATACTTCGACAAAAGTTTCAAAAATAGCCTGTGCAATTCAATGTTTGGAGTTAATGCTTTGTCTATCTTATCTTAGTGATGAACAGTTTAGGTGTGAATTATATTCCGTAAATACAGAAAATGTTTCTGGATTTACATCTGGTGCAGTGACAATTTACCAAAGGCAAGGTGAGACTAATGCATTTTCTGAAAGGACCAACAAAATCTTGGAAACGATATGTCATTTATTTTGATGAAATATGCACAAGTGTGCCTTGGTACAAAACTAGCAAATAGTACAAGTGTTATATGATCCACACATGCCCTTAGTTGCCAGTTAGACGGATGCATTGACTTTGGCTCATTTGTTTAGTCTTTTTTGACAAAATGAGAACATGTAAATTAAGGCAATGTAAACAAATATTCATTGCAATATGAGCTGCATCTTTGATGGTAAAATTTTCTGCTGAAAAATTGTCATTAACAATTTAAAGGACAGAAAAAAAATATCCATAAACCTCTGTTGTTCATATTTGTAATACGACTGTTGTCCAGTAAAATCCTGGACAAAGCGTTTTTCTAACAAAAAAAAATAATGGACGTAATAGGCTGAAATATTCAGTGATTGTTTATTTATCATATCTAAGTGCATTATAATTTTTTGCATAAAATATAGACAAAAATAAAGATTTCATAATGCCTGAATGTGTACAGGGTAATTAAGGTCCTACGGGGCACTGTCAAAAAACGAAGGTTTTTTTTATTAAAGAAAACATGAGTATTGATTCGAAATAAAAGATTTAAATAGATAAGATTAGGGTTAAAATTATCATTATTCGATTCCACAATTTATTTTGTAGTCTTTAAAAAAAATCAAGTCATATTGTCATTTTTGGCAGTTTCCTGAGCATCCGAAATGAAAAAGTGGAAAACACAACACACGGAAATGGTGACGTTTGATGACGTTACGTCGCTCAGTTCACTTTACAGAAAAAAAAATTCCAAAAGAATTACCAGATCTTTAGTATAGAAATGAAAGTGGAGTGTTCTGAGTAAAGTCTTTCTTGATCGAGTCACGGGGTAGTACAAAACATACAGACAAACTGCTATTGTAATAGCAAAAGATACTGTCACTGTTGACCGTCAATATAAGATTGTCTATTAGTTGAATGATGATGGGAATATCGTATTTATATGCGTATTTATTTGAAATTTGCTATATTTATTCAAAAAATATGTGCTAAGGAGTAGAGAAAATTTCAGAATGCAGTGATATCGCTGATTATTATTTACGCGAGACAATTTGTCCACGATTTTACCAGACAACCCTGGTAGATGAACAATAAACAATCTCTTAATGATTTTAAAAAAAAATTATCATTTTCGTCCTCTACAATATTGTTATCTTAATGAAATATACCGTGATAACGAATAGTATTCAAGCTCAAAAGTCAATACAACAATGTAAAGAGGATCGAGTGGGGCAAACTCGGACCTCCAAATCATCGGAGGTATGATTAAGTTCCATGGAGGAGTGAACATCCTCTGCCGACCCGTCACACCCGTCGTGTACTTTTTGTCATGATCGGGAAAAAACGGAAAAATCCGTCGTCAATACAGTGTGTAAATAATGTTCTAACTAATAATTTGTAAACCCTCAGTCAGCATTTGATCATAATGATCATGATAAATTGTTTTTGATGACGAGGTCATGGTATAGACCATGGGACTTGCGAAATGATGACTTTAAGCGAGACTAATAATATTCTTTTATCATCACCTTGTTTGTCATTAAATTAACTCGTTTTAGAATTTGTACATACGTAGAGCATGCGCTTGCGTATCGAATCAACTGAGAGATTAAAAAAACCCTTATGCATGAATGTTCATTGTTTAAAAAGCAAGTTTTCTTCTTTTCACGTGTAAGATTTTGACAGATTTTGCTTCATATGAAAAATCTTCACACAAAAAAATAAGTTTGCTATTAACGGGCTGAAATTGGTACCCATGGGAATTACAATTATAATTCCGATTAATAGAAAACCTGGTCTCCAAAAAAAAACAACATTGATATTGTCAATCAGAAACTTAAGCATCTTTTATATCAACTTTAGAGTAGTTGTGTGTTCAATCATGTTTTTAACAAAATTAATTTTGCAAGTGGCCAATGACAAGGTTTGTATATTTATGTCAGTGCCATTTTTTTTTGAAAAAGCAGTTGTCGGTTGTGTGTAAAGTTGAAAAGTCGTAAGTTTTTAAGCTGTTGATATTGGTAAAACAACCTGTGATTTCAAAGTTTCCGAAAGTTCCTTGGGAATTTTTAAGTATCCAAATCTGAATTATACCACTTCTCGGATATATTGTTGTACAGTGCTCTTGAAGTTTCTCCTTTACTACTGTTAATATCTTAGTGAGGATTTAAGAAATAGGCTTGGTTGAACATTTACTGAAACCAGTTATGTATCATCATTTGTACGGATTTTGTGAAGATTCTTAATAAAATATTTATATGATAGTTCAATTTCATTTTGGTTGTTTGGAGTATAAAAAATATATAGAACTGACGTATGAAATTGAAATTTTTCTTCCTTAGAAAGGCAACTATGAGAATAAGTTGGATTACCACTCGTAGAATCAAATCCAATATCCTCTAAAATACAATTTATGTAATGAGCGCCAGCCTTACAAATAAAGACAATGTTGTTACCAACTTTGTCAGCACGGACCAGTACGAAATATTTGATTGTCCAGATTTTTTTCTATGGAAACAATTAAATACTTCATTATAGTCTAATTGATCATAAAGGATTTAACTACTTGCAATTTTAACATAATTAGCATTTTAATAGTAAATCAAAATCCCCAAAAATTCAGTTTATATAGCTTTTTCGGTATCTAACACATCAAAAAACAAATAAATACTTTGGATTTTAAGATAACATGTTTTTCTAAGGTATACAGGGCATCTCATAATTTATTCTAGAGATGCTCAAACTGAAAGTCACTCAAACTGACACAAATATATGGAAAAGGGGATATTTAGTAATTTTGAGACTTGTCAAGGTAAATATTCTTGAAAAAAATATGCCCACGCTAAATATCTAAATCTTATGCGTGTTTTATACTTGAGGATGAATAGTGCCATCTAATGTAAAGTTATTTTTATTAGACTTTTGACGTTTAATATACAGTTATTGCAAATATATAATATGTTATGAACACTAAAAATAATATAATTTTTTCCTTTTATATTTTACATGTTAATTAAAGCATCTTGCGAAGATTTGGGATACATCAGTTTACAAACCACAAGGAAATGTATGAGGTTTAACCAGAATACGTTGTCATGGATTGAGGCTAACAAGACGTGTGTATCTACTGCTGGGAAACTTTTTGGCATTACAACACATGCAATACTGGAAGAAGTTCTTAATTTTTTACCACCAACAGGTATCTACATATTGTCTTTAGAAGTCAATTTTTGCTGTTGTATCCATGAAGGATATGGAGATCTGATATGCAAGCCTGTAAATGTTCGGAGAAATATTTTTTAGTAACAGATTTTAATTCCCATTCGAACCAATTAATTTAAAAAGGATATTGATTTTTTTACAATAAATTCAAAAAAGCAAATTTGGCCAAAACTGTATTTTTTGTTTCAAAGCTATTTGAATACAAAGAATCCTTTATATTTGTACAAAACGTTAATTAAGACTCATTGAAATACGAAAAAAAAGTTTTTGATATCCACGAATCTTAGTTTAAACTTAATAAAAAACATCAGAGTTCAATATCGTCAGGAAGTCATAATAATATCGATTTACTTTCATTCGTGTTTGATTGCTTTATCTACTTCTTACTTAGTTAATCAAAGAAATCTAAAAAGAGATAATCTAAAAGTAAAGGTCTTGTGGATATTTTTTATCTGTTTAATTTATCATCTACCATTTATCATTTAATTAAAAAAATAGATTGAAGCATATGATTCTGTAAAATGTAACTTTCAAAATAATTGATGATTGATTAACGATTTATCAGTTTTCCACGAAATTAAACCCATCGTGAATGCTTACATTACTTTTTAAAAGTGTTAAATGCGTTGAATCAGTTTCTTGCAGAGTGAAATTAAAACAATCGCGAAAGGTACTTTTCGAGAAATCGTGAAATTTTAACACCGTAATATTAAAACGACTTACAGTATCAAGCAAATTATAAATTTCTAATTTATTAAGAAATTGTATAATTCTTTATGATTTTCAAACCTCTACCTTTCTGTATCCATCTTTATCCATGTATACATAATGTCACTTTTATATCTATTATAGTTGAATTAAATGATAAAAACTATGTAGACAAAGTGTAAACTTATTCATTTCACTTATATAAACATGACTTCAATTTATATGATACTTTCAAGATATCTAATAAAACCTTAAGCATAAATACCATTACATTAAATGTATTTTATGTATAAATGAATTATTGACAGATATTTTCATCGACGGCAATGACAACGAACAAGAAGATAACTGGATGTATTTTGAGGGATCCCCGTTGTCTTTTTTACCTTGGGAACGCAGGCAACCTAATGGCGGAGTGGAACAAAACTGTTTGCTTGTTCAATCTGGAAAACTTCATGATGCTTCATGCGAAAATCATCTTGCAAGTTTTGTCTGTGAAAGAAATTTTGTGATTCTGCTTTGAAATGAATGTTTTAATATTCATGTTTCGGTTATATGTTTGGGTAAGTTCCTTTTTAAAACGTTCTAGTCCCCTTTGAATGTACAGAATGGTTTGCTTACATTTTTTGTTATCTTTTTGCAAAATAAGTAAAGAAAATATAGTCGGATTAAAGAACTAATCTGTGCATTTTTATTTTCATGATCTATCCAATATTTAGGGCATCAGTGTTCCACAAACACATCTGACAAGATCAGAACAAGACTTTGGACTCTAATGTTAGAAATGAAAGTCTTTAAATATGTATGTAAACAATTTTATATGTGTTAATAAACAGCAGAAAACGAATAAATGCTTTTTATATCAATACCAATATCTTTTTTTTTGTTCTACATATTCTGCTTTGTGTCAAACTATTATTTTTTATATTGAAAAACATACATTCATAAGTTTTTTTTATGATTTAGCTAGCAATAACTAAATTGATTATTGCATGTTAACAAATTAAAACAGGTCCAAAGAGGAATTTTAGTCTATATTGACCTTTTAAAGTATTACTAATCTCAAGACTTTGCTTTTATTGTCATTTATAAAGAAACTGAAGGTGTTCAAAAGATCTGCCTAAAGTTTGTGTTCTCTTTTTGATGTACACTTTTACTATAACAAAAAGTTTTGAAACATCATTCATTTACTGGCAATTAATACTTTTTGCTGATTTCTTTGCATTTGATTATTTGTATCATTTATTAAATATTTATACTTTAGAACATAGTCATGGCACATCCTTTGATCTCCTGGTTATATATTTTAATCATTTTGGGTATTCGGAAATATCCTCTGATTATTTGTTAAAAGTTTCAAATTTATACCGATTACCCCCTTGGAGAGTGTTGGAATTAATTCAAACTAAATCAGTAAATACCTTTTCCAAGAATAGGTTAAAGAAAGTGGTCAGAGAGCAACTACGGACATCAGTTTATGATTATGAACCGCAGATGTTTATGAGATATCCATTTAATATAAATTTTAAATGCGCGTATTGCGACATTTTATGTCCTCAGTATAATACTATGTACTTGGTAACATGTTGTTCGCAAAGGGTTCATTATCAGTGTAAAGACTATGTTAGAAGTGGAGTATATTGCTTGCACTGTAATGCAAATTTTGATAAGTACTACGTAAAATCATATGACCTTAGGGAAAGGTTTTATAAATACAAGCCCAATCCAAAATATGCACTATTGAAGGATGCCTTTTTGCATACTCATCCGAGTCACTGCAAAGAGCCCGAGGATATTATAGAAAATTTTAAATTTCTCACTTCTTCATTACTTACAAAAACAGATTTTTAGAATGGTTCATATTAAATCTTGAGGACAAGATTTTTACTAAATGGGGGGTATTTATCATAACGAAAAAGTGCATAAAAATAAATAGATAACAGAAATTTGTATGAGAGAAAAACGAGTGGACATTCATTTCCTAGTATCAGATAAAAATAGGCAAAGAAGCTGAGTGAACTTATCACCTGAGAAATGCGGTGAGCGTGTTTGCATGAGAGTGATGAAACTTGATGTCGTCAGGTCATTTTTGGTCATAGGGAAAGGGACAGTCAATCCTACGTAACAGGCGAAAGGTCAACCATTTGAATAAATTATCAACAAAATGATAAAAAAAATTAAGATTTTGCAAGAAGTTTAATATGAAAATTAAACGGTAGTTCATAAGTCAAAAGGGTAAAGAGGTACAGAAGTGTAAGTAAAGATTCGAGTCGCAAATTGATGTTTGTAGTTGAAAATTTTGATAAAATAACAAATATGGTCAGGGCGGAGCTCTTACACAGGAGTAGTATAAATGCGACGGGGAAAGATTTCTCGTCAGAGAAATTCCGACGAGTTGTCTTCTCTGTTGTATTTATACAGGTAAGAGATTTTTACAAGTTTTGGTAAATAATTTTAATATAAGCTAAGTTTCAGATTGTTAAGCTTCAGTTGGCTCATTTTCTTTACAGGAAGAGATATTTTATAATGTTTAATATTTCTTGTACTATTGTTTGTGTCGAATGAAGTTGTTTAAAATATAAAATGGATTGTTAAAATAAAGAGAAATTCCGACGAGTTGTCTTCTCTGTTGTATTTATACATGCAAACCAACTTCCAAGAGGGGTGAAATAAGAGCTTTCGTAAATAATTGGTCACTGGTTAACAGAGGAGTAAAAGAGTTGTTCAGTTGGTTTACCTCTCACTGCGGAATTTAATAAGATCCTGGTGGATAACAAACATATGCATGATCGGCCCAATGTCATTCGGGACTCTGCCTTCCTAAACCTTTGCTGGTTGGGAAATAACAAAAATTAAGGCTGGAGTCCAGAATGAGGTTGACCCGGTCATGATATATAGTCCGTATAAAGTATTCAAAACTTTCTTGTATAATAACCTGAAAGTGTTGAAGATTGAATTGATTGGTTGTATATTGTTTAACGTCCCTCTGGAAAGTATTTCGTTCATATGGAGACACCATCACTTGCCGGTGAAGAGCTGCAATTTTTTTCCTATGCTCGGCACTTAGGGCCATTAAGCAGGGAGGGATTTATATCGTGCCAGCACCTACTGCGACACGATACCTCGATTTATACGGTCTTATCCGAAGGGCCGGGAAAGTGTTGAAGAGTTAATTTTGTGTAACTGTATGAGTATAATATCGAATTAATAGAAAAAAAAATATCCGCTGGTCTTTTGGTCAGCCGTTATAAATAAATATTTGAATACTTTCTTCTGATTGAAATATACTGGAGTTAATTTTGCTGGATTTATTATGATAATGTCTTTCAATACATTGTTTTATAAAACCCAATATAAAACACATTCTATGAAACTCGTTTCACTTACAGATTATTGGAATTAATAGTAAGTTAAGAAGCAGTGATTGCTGAATCGATTTCATAAATCCTGTAGATAAAATAAATTGTGAGTGATGGGCAATGCCACAAATCGCTGGAAACACATGAGTTAGAATTACAGCACCCAATCAATACTTCAGGCGAGTAAACATTCTTTGTCGTCAAACTTTTAAATCTGTCAGGCATCCAGACCAAAAACTGAGAAGAGACTTAAGTCAAAATGTTGTATCGATATAACCCTCAAATTAATTTTGATAATAAAATAAAGTTTTCACCATATGCTTGAATTGAAGTGAATAGCACAGTTACAACTTTAAAATTGATACTTAAGAAATAATGTCCGCGTTTTCGTGAATGTTTCAGGATAACCTCCGAGAATAGAAACACTTTGAAACGCAATACTTAATAGCAATAATTGGAGGTCATTAAGATTTTTATGAAAGTAATAAAACAAATCGTAGCCGTGTTTGGATACCTCATATTCATTTAAGAAAGATATATTAGGAAATAACTCTGGTATAGCTTAAGAAGATAATGAAAGTTTATTGATGTTTTCTTTTGCTTTGGAGTTTACAAAAAATATTAAAATACATCAACATGAAATATTTTACTTTTTTGTAAGTCTTGTAAAATGAGCATCCAATTTATATCAAGTTATTTCAGGCACTTACGATATTTAAAACGTTATGAACATTCAGAATGCCTAATAACAACCACGGCATGTTTAAACTGCATTAACGGTAAAATTGATGTTTTAAGAAATGTTTGTTTCTGTTCATTCTATGCAAGCGCACAATTTTTGTTTCCTTTTACAAATAAAAATGTTCTATTATGAATTACTTAATAATAATTCAGATTCAAAATTTCTATTTACTGAAGATCATTGTTGTAAATATAAACTTTAAAGCTTTTTTTGAATTTCACTTTGCATAAACCTTAATTGGAAATATTTATTTGATTTTATTACATAAAGAGAATCTTTCTAAACACATTTTTGTCTAAATATTTCAACACTTTAGAGATTTCAAATCTATACATCTGCAATGTTATTAGAAATCCAATCCATAGTAGATGTGTGATTGGCTGGATCTACCACAGCTGTTATACAAATCGGTAAATACAATAGTTTTAATACAAATTTGCAATTTATAACCCGAGGCAAAAACATAAATCGCAAGATAAATCAATAGCAAAGTTCTTAGTAACATAATTATTGCCTCAGTCTGTTGTTTGAACAACCATGCATTTATATAACTTGTGCATACTACTTCTATTTATTCAAATTAAATGCATGTTTAATACTATCAATATAATAATAATGAAAGAAATGACCCTTGAAACATGTACTCAAGATATAATTAGATGTTTCAGTATTTTCCTATTATTGGCAAATCAATATATTTTTTCATATATTTATTCGATGTAAACGTACTTTTTTCCACGGGGTCATAATTCCGCGGAATCTCTATTTCTGTACAATCCGCTGGTGGAAAATTACTCAGATATCTTACGACCTTCCTTAAATGCCTCATATTTGTTATAAGTTTGATGGGACGAATTTCCTCGGAAATTTTGTGACCGCGTACAAAGCGTAAAATAATACCACGCGGAAAAAAACTACTCCTACAGTACGTGGACATTCACGATCTGGAAATGTTTTACAACGATATTATAAAATGTTTCTCACAGATGAATTTAAACTCCATTGTATAGCATGGTGTTGCTTTTATGTTGTAAGATTGGTCCGAATCGTTTTATTTACTATGGAATTTGTGGATACATTTAGTCAACAACAGGAAGTTATCATTCTGATGACACGTTATTTGTAAGGTCATTAAGATTGATTGATTGATTGTATACTGTTTAACGTCCCTCTCCAGAATATTTCACTGATATGGAGACGTCACCATCGCCGGCGAAGGGCTGCAAATTCAGGCCTATGCTCGGCACTTACGGCCTTTGAGCAGGAAGGGATCTTTATCGTGCCACACCTGCTGTGACTCGGGGCCTCGATTCAAACGGTCTCATCCGAAGGACCGCCCCATTTAGTCGCCTTTTACGACAAGCAAGGGGGTACTGAGGACCTATTCTAACCTGGATCCCCACGGGGTAGGTCATTAAGAAAAATAAACATTAATATCATTTCAAGTTTTAAATTTTTATTCGAATGTTCCGCGATCAAACAGCACCGAAAACGAATGGCCTTTATGTAAAATGGATATACAATAGGCCTTTAAACTTACTATTATTATTTTTCTCATAGCGTCAATCAGTATATATCATAATAAGCTACGCATTTTCATAAACCGTTTCTGTACCTAAAACGATTTTTTTTGTTTGTTTTTTTCTCGAGATGTTAAAGTCAAAATACTTGAAATAGCTTTGAGAACCCCACTAATTAAGACAGCATATTTCCTTTAAATTTTCACTGCAATTAAAATGGCAACGAATATAGATGTAGAGACTTTTTAAATATTGACTCCATATTGGATTCATTTAATGAAAATACGTCAAAGTTACCAGGCTCTTAAAACTTTGCATTGATATTTCCGATTTTTTTTCATATTGACTCCATATTGGATTCATTTAATGAAAATACGTCAAAGTTACCAGGCTCTTAAAACTTTGCATTGATATTTACGATTTTTTTCCGGTCATGAACCTGTTGATTTCTGAAATGTTTTGTGTTTATATTGATTTCTGATTTGATCATTGTCTTATACACTGTTAGTAGTATTAAATATGTTTGAGTTACATGATATTGACATTATCAGAAATTGCGACTTTTTTGGATTTGATTGTCTTTATCTGGCCAATTAATGTGGATAAAATGTTGTCAACACCTGCAGTTTCAATCAAGTTTGGCACGATTAGCAGAAAACCAATGCATGTTATTTGGGTACACGTAGCAGTGTTACACATTATTGAAAATGGCCCTAATTTCAAGCTGTGTAATGCCAAAAATACCTAATTCATTAAATGTGTAGACATTTAGTTCAGGATTTATTAATTTTACACATCATCAGAAGGTTCCATTCTTGTATATGACCGTATACAAACACACCTATACTGAGTGTTATAGGAAAACTTATGATAATCAAATTGATATGTCAATAAAAATCATGACTGAAAAATAGTACTCGGCAAAGTTAACAAATAATTTTTCAAAAGCCCCAAAACTGAAGAAAATGCGTTTAGAGTATTCCTCTAGTAAAGGAAACGGCGCCTGCCATTCTCTACAAAGTTAAGGTCTATTTAAAGCTAAATCTGGTAGAAAACATTGATGTAACCAGCAATTGTCGTCCGGGATATAAATAAAGTAAACAATGGAAATGAGTCTTGATCATCAAACCGCTTCGTTATGTGTGAAACAGGCATGCGTCTAAATAATGGAGACGATAGTCCAGAATGTTTTGAAAACTTTCATTCGGATGAAGATCAAACAAAAACGATACCCTAATAAACTTTATCAATTCCTCAATCAAATTTTGGGCGCATCTAAAAATAAAGAAATGAAACCATACAAATTCATCACCTATATTCAAAAAATGTATGTTACTTTAAAACATTTTTGTGACGTCATCTTTTGTTAAACCTGGTTCAATAAATTTTTTATTGTCCTGCACCCCGTCCAATAAGTTACCTGTAGGTGTCCAATAAGATTCAACTTATTGGACAGGTACAGGTAACCTTAAAATGAGAACAAAGAGCGAGGCAAATAAGTAAACAGCACTTAAAAGGCAACGACAAATCAAACAATTTAATATGAACAATGTAGGAAATTAGTAGCGTTGAATGTTAATATTTCAGAAAAAATCCAGTGAATTGAATGTCTCAGATTCATTATTGTAGACGCATCCGTGGCTCCGATCATAAATTTCCTAAATTCACCGTTCATTGCTATATAATAGATTCATTTCACAATGCCTGATTTACGGAACATAATATAGAATCCAATGGATACAAAAGATGAATGAGAAGAATGAGTTTTCTTACACACAACCTTGGGCTTTTTGTTTATTGAAATATCCATTTTTCCACATTTAGCACAAAATTTAGCTCACGAAATTCCAACGGAATCTGTAATTTCGTTCGCAGATTTATGACCATTTGTCCACCTAGTCCTGCGTCGTTTGAGCGATGATCTGTCGTTGTTTTAAGGAGTGGCTTGGGGTAAAATCCTTCCGAATTCGAAACCTGCACACAAAAGAGAAAGTGTTGCATTTTAAAAATAAAATACATCAGAAATAATCTCCCAATTTCATAGAAAATGCTTAAACAGTTGTAGGAGTAAAATCCTTCAAATCCTATTGCTTTACCAGGGTTCTCCATCATTTGAAATGTTACTGTGTTGCAGAGTGCAGATGAATTTAAACTCCATTGTATAGCATGGTGCGTCATGGTAATAAATGCCCATTACAAGTAAACAGTTTTCATCTCTTCCTAACTGTGGCTGGCCTGTGCTCCAAGGTAGAAAGAGTAGGGGGTTCCCATCCGACAATACCCAGACATCTTCCGAATCAATATCATTTCCATCAATGTAAAAGTACTGAAAGGTAGGGTCTGTACATAGAAAGAAAATATCAACAATTATAAAATACAGTAGTTTAAAATTACATGTATTTGCAAAATATATTCAACACATGCTCAATCCTGTTAAAAATATTCTCTGTCAATCAATAGTATTCTCCATTTTGTACCTTTTCGAGATGTTGCATTAAGAATCTCGTCGTACATTTCAGCTGTTGTAATGCCAAAAAGCTTTCCGCCGGCTATGGCACATGTGCTGTTGGCTGTCATCCACGACATTTTTGTATGGTAAAGCTTCAAACACTTGCTTGTGGTTTGTAGAGAGACAAAACCAAACTCTTCACAGGATCCTTAGAATTATACAATAATAACATCTACTTGCAAAATGTACATTTTTATAATCTTTCAAATAAGTTAAGAATTAAAATAAGAATTAGAACCCAGGATTCGCCCCGGTTCAATATTACATTCGATTAAATAACTGAAAGGAAAAAGAAACTCAGTTTTCGAAAAATTTATGATTGCATGGCCGATATTACGAAAACTGAGAATAGGGGTATCTTGGTTACCATGCATTAAAATTTGTATTAAAAATTACTCAATTGTAAAATATATTATATACGCCAGAAAGAGGTAAAAATTAGAAAACATGCAAATTGATTAGGACAGGTCTGTCAACACAATTCGTTTTACCACTCGATTTACATGAAATATTCACATTGTTTTTCGAAATTTACAGACGTTAAAATTTTTTGCACCTAAAGAAATTTGACCAGCAATTCCGTTTGACTTCGGGGATTCTAAACACAGCCTTTTTAATGGTGGAAGAAGGCGCTTTTGTAATGATTCCACTTTAGTTTTATTTCAAACTTGTGGTGTCGTCTTTACTATCTTTCTGAAGTTTGAAGCATATTACCTCCTTCAGTGAGCAAAGCGTTGGATATACATAATTTAGAAGTTTGAGGGGATAATTAATTGATTGAGTATTGTATTTTACGTACCCCTCACTTTCTGGGACTGCTACATGTAGGACTGCTCTCTGGGACTGCCTAGGACTGCAGGGACCTCTGTTGGACGGTTTCGGGACCGTTTTACGACTGCTTTGGGACCGCCGTGGGACTGTTAAGCTGTCACAGAAAGCAATTTCCTGGACTGCTCTGGGACGTTTTAGTGTCAGGTTGGGTCTGGTTGGTACTGGGTACTGTACTGTAGAAACAAAACCCAATTAAGATCGATTTTTTTTAAAATAAATCAAATATTAGTTTAACTTTTTCTGGGAATTTTTTTCTATTCCAGAGGTCAATTCTTTTGTAAAAGTGAATACATCCTTTGGGTGTGAAGAGTTCCGGGAATTTTAATCTAAAAGATTTTTTTCAATGGCAACACTTGGAGCATTTAACCATTAATGTCTGTTTTCATGATATATATCAACATTAATTGAAACACTACCATCAGTTAGAAATTCTGAGAGTGAACACAAAAACAAAAAAGCCCCTATTTGTGTGACCTAATCAACTTTCGATTTTTTCCTGAGCTGTGTTTAATTGATGTTTATATAAATATGTTTATTTTAGCAAATGTGTTACGATGGAAATCGTAATGATCAGAACGTTGGAACTAATTGCTGAAATGCCCGGAACTAAATTGTCAGTGTTCTTCGTATTAGCGCTTGGTAAGTATACGGTAGCTTTTGTTTGAAAAAAATCTGTCTTGTTTTAGGATACCTTTACTGTACTCTACATTATTCGTGTTTTACTTTGACTAAAGTGTTTGATTTAGTTTATTAAAAAAATCTCTTTTTCACATGAAATTATCTACAAATTTTTCTGGTTACCCGAGGACGAGAAGGAGAACACGGTAGGTGTGACTGATGGGCAGTGATGCTTAATTACTTTTTTCATGACACCTGATCCCACTTTCGATGTTTAAGAGATTTGTGATTGAACTGCTTCTAATTTGTAAAGTGTTAGAATAGATTTTTAGCTTGATTATTGCTGGTAATCTTCACATTTCAAAAGGACATTATGGAAAGCCTTAGTTTTGGGGGTCCGTGTTTGCTCTGCTCTTGTTTTGTATTGCTTTTTGGACTTTGATCTTGAATACTGTTCGTTATCTCTATATGTTTCATTATAAAGTAGGAACCCATTTGTCATGAGCAGTAAGTTTCCAAGCAATGCATGAAAAATTGAAATCATTTACTAAATTAATTTTTTTTAATGATATTCACCTATTTCGATAATGTGATACAGTGTAAGCCCCACTTGAAAGAAATAATTCAAATCAAATATTAATTTCGAATTGAACTTCGAAATAAAGCTAGAATTTCACAAAGCAATTAATAACTAAATCTGTTACTAGATATGTTTAACTTTAGAATTGTGTGAGAATATATGTCAAACAATTCAAAAGTTATAATAAGCACAAGAAATAAATTTGATGATATCTTTCTAAGTAATATGATACAAGCATGCAATACTAAATTAATCTAAACCCTCTTTGTTTTTTAACTATATTTAAAAAATGAAAACCATGTGTATCAATTACAAAAGAAGGAATGAATGAAAATTAAAATAAAGTGTTAAAACCGGATGCATACACATAAAGGCAAATGTTTAGACTTGGTCTATTTTTTGCCTATTGTGCTCTATCACTGCTTTAAATTGAAGTACTGAGTGTAACATTTTTTTCAGGTGATGCCTATGGTTTATATTGGTCAGCTTTCTTTAAGAAAGTGTCAATACAACAAACTGATAGTTCTCTATTGCAACCGTTTTTGATGGTGGAGTTGAATGCTACACCAAAGAAATTGTGTGCACTCAAATGCCTTCACCTATCCTGTCTCACCTTCTTTCACAATCAATCTAGTACTTGTCAAATGTATTCCATGAATATTGAGAAAAAGTCTGGAACTGTAACGAACAGCTTGGACCTTTATCAAAGACAGGGTAAGAAAATTTTGATTTGTTTTAAATAAAAATTTAAGGAATAAATTCAATTTATGTTAATTAAAATTTCTTGATCCATTTTATTAATGTTTAAAAGTTGCACAAAGAGTTATATGAAACTCCATGCATGTCAATTCTAATGATTTTTCCGATCAACTATCATCACATTGGCTAGGGAATGTTGAATTCAAATTAAACATTTCGGAAAAAATATGAATAAAGAAATGGTCAAAAATATTCAACACAAAACTAAATTAGGGCGCCCCTGTCATGCCAAAATTACCGACAACACAAATGTGGATAAAAGTGGATAGTGTGAGAAATGTTTGTTGTATTCGGGGGTTTCCATTTGTAATTTTAGAAATAGGACATGAATTTAGAGAACAAAAAGACAAATATTGAAGAATTTTGATTATAAATGATGTGATATAAACGGATTCCCCTTACCTGTCACGGTAGCAGATTTGCTAAAGTGCTCGCTCTAGGTTCAATCCCCCACTCTCGAACAAACCTGAGTCGATATAAAAAAAAGAATAGGCAGCAACTGGTCCATTGTCAATTTTTATTCCCTCAAATGATACTTAAAAATACCGAGGACCTGTGTTGCAAAAAAGATGGCATTCTCAAGATTTCTACATGCTTTTACCGTTAGTGCCGAGTAAAGGTCAAAATTTGAAATCCCCTCATCAGTATCCAAAAACGTTTTGCATCAATGATATTAATCTGCAGGGAAATTAAAATGTAACATTCATTCAATAACCGCCCTCTCCAAACACTAAAAGCACGTGTATTAAATGTTAATCAAAAGTAAAACGCTTTAAAAATGGAAAAATTATTAAAATCAGAATACTTAGTTTTAAAAAGAACATTTAATTTTTGAGACCAGACCAAAAATCCGCGATCTTCTTCCACCACCAAAAAAGGAAGTAAAGCATCGCCAAAGAATATCGGAATAAATAGCCCGATTATTTTTTATTAGTACCATCTGGAGATAATTAATTCTACTTTACAACTGAATAGAATGGAAAATAGCAAATAATGCTTTTTTACAGTATAAAAAGATCATAAAGCTATATACATTTAAAGTTATTACTGTATAATTTGAAGGATCTTGTGAAGATTTTGGATATGTCTCTTTACAAACAACAAGCAAGTGTTTGAAGATTTACCATACAAAGATGTCGTGGATGACAGCCAACAGTACCTGTGACTTGTCCGGTGGAAAGCTTTTTGGCATTACCACAGCTGAAATGTTTGACGATGTTCTAAATGTAACATCTCGAAAAGGTACAAATAGGAGAATATATTGATTGACAGAGAATATTTTAAACAGAATTAAGCTTGTGCTTAATGAATTCATGTTGCAAATGATTTAAGATTACTATGTTTAATTGTTGATATTTTCTCCCAATGTACAGATCCCACGTTACAGAACTTTTACATTGATGGAAATGATATTGCTTCGGAAAATGACTGGGTTTTGTCGGATGGGACCCCCCTTCTCCATCTACCATGGGATAGATTCCAGCCTGGATCAGGAACAGCTGAAAACTGTTTACTTGTTATTGGCAATTTTTACCATGACGTGCCATGCAATACAATGGAGTTTAAATTCATCTGTGAGAAACAGTTTATAGTTTACCTGTAAAAATTCAAATCATAAGCGTTTATATAATCAGATGTTTAAAAATAAGAAGCCAAAGCTGTTAATCATTTACATATTTTTCAAAAGACAATGTACACAAAATGTTCCATATCTTTAGTTGTTTAATGTCAAGAGTATTTGTTAGTCTATTTTTTAACTGTTAAACAGTGTTTGAAGAACTCGTTTCTGCTGCAATCAAATACTGATAAATGCTTTAATATTCATTGAATAAATCTCTGAAAATATTCATCTTTAATACATGAGGTATCTATTTTGAAATTAAAGCTACAAGTACAAGTTTTGATGTTTTTTTTTTTACGAAAACAGGGTGCCAGGGAAATCCGGTCGATAATTACCAGAATGCTTTAAATTATAAATAATTTTTTTCATGAACCAACTTTATCTCAATACGTTCTATTTTTACCATGGCATAATTATAGAATGATCTAAGTATTCTCCGATAAGAAAAAGTCGGGAATTTTTAAATCTCGAGGCATTTCTGGGACAATCATAACAACATGTAAACAATATGTTGAATGTTGATTAAAAACGCTTTGCAAACATGCAAATGAGACACCATATTTTGTAGACATTACATGAATCAGAGAAAGAAATGACCACGATACAAATGAAAATGAAATCAAAAAATAGAAAATCATGAGACACAAGAAGAATATGATGGCCCAATATAAATAGGCGTTTAATTCCTGGAGGTACATTAACATCACTTTATTAAATTTCAAAATGAAAAAAATATCTTCGTCTTCGATAACCAAACAAAACTTTTGAGCAGATTCTTATGTTAACCTTTATTTAAAATATTCTGCATAATGTTTAAATTCTTACAACAAATTTGAATTCTACATGTACAATGCCAATTTAATTATATTCATTTAAAACTACATACAAGAAGAAATATGTGAATTATGAATTATGGCGGAAGAGTTTTTTTTTTCAATTCTAAAGTATGTTAATTTTTTATTCCTATTTTTCATGCATTATTTATTGCATATTAAATATATTCGTATATTTTTTTAGCAGTGGACTGTTTTATACTAGTGCTAGATAATCTATTAAATAAAAAGACCTGAAATCTATCATCATATTTATTAAATCTATTAAATTTATTGTGAAATTGAAATAGCCCTTTTTAAAGCTAAGAAATAGCACTATTTTAGTAATATGTTAACATTGACATCACAGACCAACACTTTTAATTTTCTTTTCTGAATATATTGGATATTTTTTACTGTTCTTTTTAAATTCAGTAAATTGTCATTACTTTCACATTACTTTCGAATGATATTTTACTTGTTAAATTTTTAATGTCATATAAATGAAAATGTTTGAGTGCAAAAAGGTCAAATAATTAAATATGCGCAGAAATTTGAAAATGTTTTCGTTGTCACCAATTGAATGTGTCTATTTAAGAAAATTATTATTATTAAAAAAACTGTGTTTGATCCTATAATTTATTTAAACAAAAATATACTAGAAAAAACCTAAAGAACAGACTTTTGTGTAAGACGTATTTACAGTGTAAAAGGTCAAACTACATGCTTTGTGGCGCCTAAAGAATCAGAATAACCCCCATTTTTTATATTGATTTTAATAAAGCTACATGTGTAAAGTGTATAAATATTTAGGATATACTTTATGAGAATAGGATCCAACCTCTGTTACTTAAACTAGAGGTACTGTGAGCAATAAGCCCACTAAATGATACCCCGCCTCCCATATGAGTATAATGGCAGTGTCCATATTTTGCTGTGGGAAACCCAAAATATTTGTCGGATAAAAAAGTAAAATAGGTGGTGCACAATGTCAATTTGTAATAATGATTCTGTGAAAGTTTCATTAAATTTCATTCAGTGGTATGAGAGGTGTTGTGGATAAGAGATAAGTTACCCTAAAGCGTAACAGACATAGGGACGGACGGACAGACGGAAGGACGAACATAACAATTACTATATACCCTCCAGCTTTTCAAGCGGGGGATATGATAAAGAAAACGCAACAATTGTTCAATCGTATTGAAATTTTATAATCGGTCTAACCCCATTCGATCTGATTTTCAAAATAATATGCTAAAAATATACGGTAATTTTTAACCCTTTTTCACTGTTATGAAGAACCGACGTAAAATTAATGCACTTATTACGAGAAAAAAAGGAGTTGCACTTTTCTATTTACATTGTTACAGAAGAGAAAAGAAAGATGACTGCATGTTTTATTTACCTTGTTATAGGTGTGCTCGCAAGCAATCATTATGGCTGAATTTTTTTCAATTGTTGACAATTTGTTAACAATTGCAAATGATAGAATTCAATAAAAAGGAAGGAATCGCATTCAACTCAGACTACATTTACAGGGTCATTAAAAATTGTTTTATGACAGTTTTTAAGTTGCTTATTGTGTTCTCTGAAAGCTTTAACAATGGAAAACTGTTGATTATTTCTAACATTATAGATACTGTCGATTATTTTATTCCGTTTTATTGCATCAGTTGCGTATTTAAAATACCGTGCATCACAAAACGCTTTTATCATATCGCTCAAGCGGTAATCCCGGTAAGTATGTCTTTTAACATAATTTTCAACAAAATTAAAATGAATAAATTGTAAAGAACTTAATGTTCTATTTTATTCTCCACCATACTGCTAGAACTAATTTTGAAATCTATTTTTTTCGTAGAGGTCATTAACCTGACCTGTTGATGTAGATTGAAGTAAAATCCCTTATATTTACGATTCATAGGAATGAGAGATTCTCATCTTAAATCCTTATTTATATAGTATTTGTCTAAAATGATTAATCATTCGTCTTGAGTGTATTAAATTTTGCTTCATCGAGTCCAGATGAAGCAAATCAATTTCCTTTTTTTTTTGTTCTTGCACAGAAATGTAGGATTCTCACTGTATGATTTAAGGATGAGATGGTGCTTCTCCCCCAATAATATCCATAATGCGGTTAATACTTGTAATTATGATTTGTATTTCATACATTGTGACATGCTAAGCAAGGAATCAAACATAATAAGTTCAACGCTTATAACCTCATTTAAAAAAATACTCAGTTAAGAGAAATTGATATATTGAACCAAAAAAAATGAAATTTTTGATATAATATTTGCACCTCTTTCACCCTTGATTCTTTTTCAAAAGTTGGTAAATACAGGAAACAATCTGTGAATTTGTATATTCATCAGTGAAAAAAGCAAAAATCAATATAAACTAAACTGGAATATGTATTGTTCATAACAATATATATTCCCGAAGTGTCCATAATGGTATCTCAATGGTCACACTTTATCTATATCTGTTTTTATCAAATAAATCCACATTAATCCAATCATTGGAATGTTGCCATAAAACACAAGCGCATAAAACACAAACGCTCTCGTTTTATGTGCTACTGAATTTTCAATTCTTAACGAGGTTAATTAAATTTATGTATCTATCAATTTCTTTATTATAGCAAATGAAAATCACCATGCTTTGAACCTGAACGTAACTTTTTGATATGTCCAGAACTGAGTTGTCTGTGTTCTTCGTGCTTGTATTAGGTTGGTATAGGTTAGCTTTTTGTATCTTAAACTCATTTTTAAGGAGGATACTTCTAATTTGTATACATGTACATTACTATTTTACTATCATGACATGGTTTAACATGTGGAATTCATTACTGTTATCAGAAATTACTTTTTTTGTATACACGATCATACTAAGTAGCACATTGCAGATGTGACAATTACACAGGGGATGGTCACTCCTCCATGCCATGTGAACTTTCCTCTGATTTTTCAAAAAGTGATATTTTTTCCCCTCCCACTTTATATTTTTTTTCTGTGGATTTTAAAGCTTGATTATTGTTCGATTTCCACACATTTCGTTGTAAATAACACTTGTGTCAGAGGCAATATTTAAAAATTCTAAATTAATCTTTTTAAATATTATTTCTTTTTATCTTATGCAAGTATATTGGCAATGTAATGTACTAACAATAAATACGACATAGATAGTACATGTATAAGTTTGTTTCTCACTCCATTTATAACTAAATGTAAAGATGTGATGGATTAAGTTAAAAGAATTACAAATAATGAATTTAAAAAATGATTATATTTTCATTATAATACATATGGCAAGGTACAATTAACATTATCTAGACCCTTTCCGTTTATATTTTTTGCGTTGTACATTTAAGAAATAAGCCAGAAAATGGGTGAGAATTAGTTTTAAAAGTATTAGAATTAAAAGAATTAAAACAACTAATACGCTAAAGATGGATACTTGGGATCGTGAATATGGGGTCAATTTCTGTCCTTGATACTCCATTGTTGGTAATAAAGGACGTATAAAATTATTTTTTCAGGTGAAGTTTATGGTGTTGATCGTTCAGCTTTTTTTCACAAAGTGACGATACAACAAACGGCCATTTCTCTCTTGCAACCGTTATTGATGCGGTACTCGAATGGAACATCAAAGAGATTATGTGCTTTAAAGTGTCTGGAAATATCTTGCCTAACTTTCCATTACAAAACTCAGTCTGGTACTTGTCATATGTATTCCATGAATATTGAAAAAAAGTCCGAAACACCGACGAACGGCTTTGAGATTTATCAAAGAAAAGGTGTGAAAATTTTGAGCATTTAAGAAAAGTGTAAGAAAATAATTAGTAATACACTAATTGCTCGGTCCATTCCTGTTAAAAGTTACTAAAAATATTAAGAAAATTTACAGGTTTGTTTGTTGTTCAACGTCCCTCTCGAGAAATTTTTTATCCATATGGAGATGCAAGGAACCTCATAGGTAAATCAAATCTAGTGATGTTCAAACCACCAATCATTGCTTAGGTTAGGAAATGATTGCTACAATTTCTTGTTCATTGACCATGAAATTATATAAATATCCGAAGATGTTTTTGAGAGAAGTAATTGGCCAAAGTCATACATAAATTACTGTTAACATCTCAGAGGATACACAGATATAACCAAACCAAAGTATTCAATGCCGTTGAGGTTTCCGTTTGAATTACAGAAATAGGATATAAATAGGATATAAATGAGGCGTAGAAAAGAAGAAAGACATTGAAGTTATAATTTAGAGATAGAGTTAAGAAACAATCAACAGGACCATCAGCTGTGACACAGTCACATCCCCCCAACCTATTCAACATGATATATGTAGCACTAGTTAGTGTAACATGTCCATGCCCGATAGCCCAAAGTGCCGCATCAATGTCAAAATATGAAACTCTTCACCAGCATTCCATTACATCTGATATCCATGTATTGATCTTGCAAGGGACGTAAAATACAATACTCAATCAATTAATTATCCCCTCAAACTTCTAAATTATGTATATCCAACGCTTTGCTCACTGAAGGAGGTAATATGCTTCAAACTTCAGAAAGATAGTAAAGACGACACCACAAGTTTGAAATAAAACTAAAGTGGAATCATTACAAAAGCGCCTTCTTCCACCATTAAAAAGGCTGTGTTTAGAATCCCCGAAGTCAAACGGAATTGCTGGTCAAATTTCTTTAGGTGCAAAAAATTTTAACGTCTGTAAATTTCGAAAAACAATGTGAATATTTCATGTAAATCGAGTGGTAAAACGAATTGTGTTGACAGACCTGTCCTAATCAATTTGCATGTTTTCTAATTTTTACCTCTTTCTGGCGTATATAATATATTTTACAATTGAGTAATTTTTAATACAAATTTTAATGCATGGTAACCAAGATACCCCTATTCTCAGTTTTCGTAATATCGGCCATGCAATCATAAATTTTTCGAAAACTGAGTTTCTTTTTCCTTTCAGTTATTTAATCGAATGTAATATTGAACCGGGGCGAATCCTGGGTTCTAATTCTTATTTTAATTCTTAACTTATTTGAAAGATTATAAAAATGTACATTTTGCAAGTAGATGTTATTATTGTATAATTCTAAGGATCCTGTGAAGAGTTTGGTTTTGTCTCTCTACAAACCACAAGCAAGTGTTTGAAGCTTTACCATACAAAAATGTCGTGGATGACAGCCAACAGCACATGTGCCTCAGCCGGCGGAAAGCTTTTTGGCATTACAACAGCTGAAATGTACGACGAGATTCTTAATGCAACATCTCGAAAAGGTACAAAATGGAGAATACTATTGATTGACAGAGAATATTTTTAACAGGATTGAGCATGTGTTGAATATATTTTGCAAATACATGTAATTTTAAACTACTGTATTTTATAATTGTTGATATTTTCTTCCTATGTACAGACCCTACCTTTCAGTACTTTTACATTGATGGAAATGATATTGATTCGGAAGATGTCTGGGTATTGT
This sequence comes from Saccostrea glomerata, assembly GCA_003671525.1. Lineage (NCBI taxonomy): Eukaryota > Metazoa > Mollusca > Bivalvia > Ostreida > Ostreidae > Saccostrea > Saccostrea glomerata. The sequence goes on from PRKT01000127.1 coordinate 805,003, forward strand.
CGGATGGGAACCCCCTACTCTTTCTACCTTGGAGCACAGGCCAGCCACAGTTAGGAAGAGATGAAAACTGTTTACTTGTAATGGGCATTTATTACCATGACGCACCATGCTATACAATGGAGTTTAAATTCATCTGTGAGAAACATTTTATAATATCGTTGTAAAACATTTCCAGATCGTGAATGTCCACGTACTGTACGAGTAGTTTTTTTTTCGCGTGGTATTATTTAAGCTTTGTACGCGGTCACAAAATTTCCGCGGAAATTCGTCCCATCAAACTTATAACAAATATGAGGCATTTAAGGAAGGTCGTAAGATATCTGAGTAATTTTCCACCAGCGGATTGTACAGAAATAGAGATTCCGCGGAATTATGACCCCGTGGAAAAAAGTACGTTTACATCGAATAAATATATGAAAAAATATATTGATTTGCCAATAATAGGAAAATACTGAAACATCTAATTATATATTGAGTACATGTTTCAAGGGTCATTTCTTTCATTATTATTATATTGATACTATTTAACATGCATTTAATTTGAATAAATAGAAGTAGCATGCACAAGTTATATAAATGCATGGTTGTTCAAACGACAGACTGAGGCAATAATTATGTTACTAAGAACTTTGCTATTGATTTATCTTGCGATTTATGTTTTTGCCTCGGGTTATAAATTGCAAATTTGTATTAAAACTATTGTATTTACCGATTTGTATAACAGCTGTGGTAGATCCAGCCAATCACACATCTACTATGGATTGGATTTCTAATAACATTGCAGATGTATAGATTTGAAATCTCTAAAGTGTTGAAATATTTAGACAAAAATGTGTTTAGAAAGATTCTCTTTATGTAATAAAATCAAATAAATATTTCCAATTAAGGTTTATGCAAAGTGAAATTCAAAAAAAGCTTTAAAGTTTATATTTACAACAATGATCTTCAGTAAATAGAAATTTTGAATCTGAATTATTATTAAGTAATTCATAATAGAACATTTTTATTTGTAAAAGGAAACAAAAATTGTGCGCTTGCATAGAATGAACAGAAACAAACATTTCTTAAAACATCAATTTTACCGTTAATGCAGTTTAAACATGCCGTGGTTGTTATTAGGCATTCTGAATGTTCATAACGTTTTAAATATCGTAAGTGCCTGAAATAACTTGATATAAATTGGATGCTCATTTTACAAGACTTACAAAAAAGTAAAATATTTCATGTTGATGTATTTTAATATTTTTTGTAAACTCCAAAGCAAAAGAAAACATCAATAAACTTTCATTATCTTCTTAAGCTATACCAGAGTTATTTCCTAATATATCTTTCTTAAATGAATATGAGGTATCCAAACACGGCTACGATTTGTTTTATTACTTTCATAAAAATCTTAATGACCTCCAATTATTGCTACTAAGTATTGCGTTTCATAGTGTTTCTATTCTCGGAGGTTATCCTGAAACATTCACGAAAACGCGGACATTATTTCTTAAGTATCAATTCTAAAAATTGTAACTGTGCTATTCACTTCAATTCAAGCATATGGTGAAAACTTTATTTTATTATCAAAGTTAATTTGAGGGTTATATCGATACAACATTTTGACTTAAGTCTATTCTCAGTTTATGGTCTGGATGCCTGACAGATTTAAAAGTTTGACGACAAAGAATGTTTACTCGCCTGAAGTATTGATTGGGTGCTGTAATTCTAACTCATGTGTTTCCAGCGATTTGTGGCATTGCCCATCACTCACAATTTATTCTATCTACAGGATTTATGATATCGATTCAGCAATCACTGCTTCATAACTTGCTATTAATTCCAATTATCTGTAAGTGAAACGATTTTCATAGAATGTGTTTTATATTGGGTTTTATAAAACAATGTATTGAAAGACATTATCATGTTAAATCCAGCAAAATTAACTCCAGAATATTTCAATCAGAAGAAAGTATTCAAATATTTATTTATAACGGTTGACCAAAAGACCAGCGGATATTTTTTTCTATTAATTCGATATTATACTCATACATTTACACAAAATTAACTCTTCAACACTTTCCCGGCCCTTTGGATAAGACCGTATAAATCGAGGTTTCGTGTCGCAGTAGGTGCTGGCACGATATAAATCTCTCCCTGCTTAATGGCCCTAAGTGCCGAGCATAGGAAAAAATTTGCAGCTCTTCACCGGCAAGTGATGGTGTCTCCATATGAACGAAATACTTTCCAGAGGGACGTTAAACAATATACAACCAATAAATTCAATCTTCAACACCTTCAGGTTATTATACAAGAAAGTTTTGAATACTTTATACAGACTATAATAGTAAAAGAGTACATCAAAAAGAGAACACAAGCTTTAAGCAGGTCTTTTGAACACCTTCAGTTTCTTTATAAATGACAATAAAAGCAAAGTCTTGAGAATAGTAATACTTTAAAAGGTCAATATAGACTAAAATTCCTCTTTGGACCTGTTTTATGATGTTTCTGAGAATGAGGCTAGAGTTCCTCACCGCAACCCTGTTATCATCCATCTACAAAAGGAGTGTTGATTTTATCACGACCTTGTTTATAAATACAGCATATCGATGAGTAGTATTTGCCAACTTTCTGATACCATTTGTTAAGTATTTGCTTTATGCTTAATTTGACTACTGAGTACTCAGTAACGTGGGAGCTCAAGTGGGGTTTTTTTGGCCAGTTGACAAAGAATCCCCCGATGCCCGTAATCTCATCTCTGGTTATCACAAGTTTTTTTTTAAACAGCAAATTATTATTATTTAATAGTTTTCATTTTTACAAAAAGAGGCAAAATTCCTGCATTACCTTGTCTTGACGTTTATATATGGCTTTTTCGTCTAAAATATCTTTATGTCTTTATTAAGACAATGTTTGCGTAATGTTGCTTACCTTCTTTTATTTATATATCAGATTTAATAGGTCAATAAAACTTCAATTGAAAAATTCATTTATTCCTTTATCTTAAATAAGACAAACTCACCAGAGATAGAATTCCCAGTGAGTATTGACTTTTTGCTGGAAGGAGGTCCTGTATCTTATTATTTTCTCTGGTATTCGTACTAAGATGGAAGTTGAGTAACAGGAAATTATCATTCTGTTCATATGTCAATTTGCAAAGGAATATTTGTCTACTCATTAGGAAAATTATATTTATATTATTTCAAGTTTAAAGTTTGTTTATTCGGAAATTATGCATTATCTAATTGCATTAAAAGTGACGACTTACCTGTATACATAATGGATATAGATAAGCTGCGTACAACTTATAAAACAATTCGTTTTCCTCTTATGGCATCAATGAAAACTTCAATATACAAGTTCCTCACAAAAATCTATATATTTCAACATTTTGTTTTTGTATCTAGTGGTAGTTTTAACAAACTCAAATAAATAGATGTAATGTTTATCATTTTGCATTATAATGGAGGCATATTTTGTAAGTAAGTGCATAGAAGGAATAATGACCAAAAATGATTTCTTTTTTTATTGTTTTCTTTACCATATTTGGGTTGTATATTCTATCTTTCAAATCTTTGCATATCTTGTGTAATATATGGCATTCGTCAATCCAAGGCCAGTCTGCAATGTCTTGATTTT
>PRKT01000127.1:809675-842023 GCA_003671525.1 Saccostrea glomerata
ATATATATATATATATATATATATATATATATATATATAACTCTGATTTATGGAATAGGGAGACCATACCTTTATATATGGCTTAAGGAGACAATATACATTTTTTTTAATTATGCATTTTTCTAAAGAGGAATACCAGATCTATGATCTATAGAACACCATTTAGCTGACTCTTGCTTTATTTTTTCATTAAACCTGCCTACTAAAAATATATGAAAAAAGTGGCCTCCCTAATATTTTATGTTTCTCTCATATGGCTTAAGGAGACCAGTGTATATTTTCATAAATATAACTTCTGGCTTAAGTAGACAATTTTTTTTTCACAGTAATTTTGCTGTTTATACATTTAATTTAATTAACATTTTGTATCCATCCAAAATAGTTGCTGATGATCATCCGTCAAGGTTAGCTGAAAGATATTTGTGCTAATATGACTCAACATGATCAGTTAGGTTAGGTAACCTTGTACATGTTGTATATAAAACTATAGTCATTGCATTTAAATCTTATATAGAGAGTACAGTTTATAAGCGTACAGTAGCTTGTTGCTATCACCCACGTAGTACAGTGGTAAGGGCCTATGCTCAAAAGTCTATGAGTTAAGAAGTTGATCCTTATGTCTTGTGTTTGAATTCCACTGTGGGAAACAAATATCTATATCTGTTTAAATACTTTGTGATTGAAGAATATTTCTATTTGTTTTCAGGCTCTGTGATGACTCTTTGAAAGTTTTCAAATCTAAATTAACATTTTTTTTTTCACAATTAAATGGAAATAAAAGGAATCACTGTCTAGCTAGTAGTTGTAGACTATGCCAGGGCTTCTATTAACTAGACAGTGATACATTTAATACAGTTGACCAGTTGAAACCATGACCACATGTTCTGCATGTACAAAAAATTTCAAAGTTATGATTAAGATAATAAGATTCAGTAAAAGCTATGCCCCATATGCATGAAGTATAGCAATATGTGGATGCCATGTTCAATATGCATATTTGCAATCAATAAACATGCAGAGACCAAAAACAAAAAAAAAATCAAAATAATTCAAATGCTTAAAAATTATTTTATTTTCACCGCATATGAAAATACAGTCACTCAAGCATATCTTTTGCTTATTAAAAAAAGTAGTTGTTTAACATTTATATACCATACCAAACTACAAGATAGTGCATATTTGACTATTTAGACTTTTATTTCATTGACAGTTCAATATACATGATATACTAGTCCCATGTGCCACTAAACTAGAATAAGCTACATGGTACTTTTTACTTTTTTACTTCTTAAAAACAGAATAGTAATCAAATCAAAATTATGACACATCTACTGATTGCATGTACTAAAAACTTTTATAAAATATCAAACAATGTATCAAAAGAGCTTATACAAATTGAATAATACATTCAAAGGTACAAAAATCGAATGATTTTCATCCATACTTTTACATTAAAGATGCACTACAATTAGTTAACTTGCAACTTAATGATAAATTGAACTTGCTTTAACAATTAATTTACATGCAAGTTTACACACATGTATTCATATCCGATTTTCTAGATGAATTATTTCACAATATCAAATTTGGACTATAACAGTTTTTAATCTAGCTAGGAAATTATCATTCTTACTTAAATTTCATGAAATAATTGAAGTAGGCGAGCTACACTTTATATATTTTAAGATTGTATTGTGACACGATGGCGGTGTTTTTCTTTGAAGTTCACTGTTCTGTATTAGCAATATAGAACGGCACTTTAGTGGGCGGAGCTACTTTCCGTTCTGTATTAGCCAACTATTCTTTATCTAAAATACAGCACGGTTTAAAACTAAATCTGATTCAATTTAGCAAAAGCACGTACAAATAGCAAAATGCTGAATTTTTCCTATAATAAATTTTAGAGAAATACCCGGTATAATCCTGAGAATGTAAAATGTCAATAAACACTTATTCCACACAGAATCTACACGTAATTTAGATCCAAAGAAAAACGAAAATTCACAATAACGGAAAACATAATCTACTCGTAATTTTGATCCAAACGAAAAGAAAATTCTCAATAACGGAAAACAGCCACTATCCTCGTGCAAAATCATTCAAGTCCATTTTTCGCGTTTTTATTTTTTAAATTCCTTCTCGCTTACGACAGTCACACGTCGATCTCTTTCACTTCGTTTTTAATGTCGCAATTCAATAAGAAAATAAAAATCTGTGATATCAGAGTCCATCGTAAAATTTTCTGTAAATCCTGATTTTGTAAATCTAGTCAAACCGGGATTTTAAGGTTAGACCCCTGAAAAATATTATAATCAATCTCCATAGATCACAACAATAACGGTTAAATCCTAAACTTTATCCATTAAGAGTGACCATCACTCGATTACGTCTACCCCGATAAATTGTCTTAACTAATCTGACCGAATTTTACGTTTTCCGTGGAAATATATATACTGCAGATGCGAACTCCCCGTCGGGGCCTCGTTTACAGAACTATGGCGGAAGTTTGGATGCTGCAAAGTTATAAAGTGGGCGGAGTTATTTTTGATTGATCGTGTCACAAATCATTTAGAGAACTCGACAGGTCCTGTATCGTAGATACAAATTTGGGGGTGGAGACTCGTGCTTGCGCACTCGTCCACCCCCAAATTTGTATCTACGATACAGAACCCGTCTCGTTCTCTAAATAATACCTTAAGTATTTATTGTATTTATTATACATGACTGATGACCTAGTAAGACATACCAGTTAAGTCCAGATTTCAGCTCAAAGGCTTCAAGATTTCTAGTGGATCTTTCTCTCATCAATATTTTTCACTGAATATTTTCAGTTTTTTTTCAAGACACTGTTTTTTGTCAAGGTCTGTAAGCAGTATGATGCAATCCACGAACTCCTAGGGCAATTTTAGAATTTCTGAATTTCTCTCTTACCTGGAACAAATAAAAGTTTTAAAGTTCAAAATACATTAAACTTACATGAAGAAAACTAATAAAAATAATAATGAATGAATAGAACTTTCAGACGTTAGGAAGCAACTTCATGTACCTAATTTAAAAAAATCAAAGATTGAAGTATTGAGAGTCACCTGTATTCTTAAGGGATATGTTTATTTGACAGACAGATGAATGAACAGACTGATCACTATGAAGCATCAAATCTTTTTGAAATAATTTTACTGTTGATATTATATAGGAACTAGAGTATTTTGAGGAATGTATAAGTAGCCTGCTATGTGGCTTCATTAAAGAGATAAATAAATCTAAGAGTGACCAGATATTAATATAACATAAGCATGGAGCCTTGGAGATTCATGCATTTGTCTGCAAGGAAAAAAGGACCAAACGGAAAAGACTGGGATAGAATCTGGCAATCAAATGAATAATTTAATTGAAATTATGAGAAATAACTATTTATCATTTTATTAATACACATGTAGGTGCTTCCAAAAATCCTCAGAAAGAAAGGGTTTCAAAGTATAGTATCATGAGCTCATAAACATGTATAAATGCTAATTAAACTCTCTCAAAATTTGAAAGCCATAATTTAAAACAAACTGTACAGAATATGTTTTGTAAAGAAGGGCAAGTCAAGTAAATTGTAATAATAGCATATTCATTTTCAATGACAATCAGTGCATGAGCTGAATAAAAATGCCATTGACTTGGCGCTTTCCTCTTGATCAAATAACCAAATTTATCGGCAATATAATTTTGCGAAGTAGGTCAAAGGTCATGGGGTCAGTAACCATGGTGATTTACAAAAGCCCTAGTGCCAAGAAATATATTTGCAAAATATAAAAACCATACCTCTTACAGTTCTGGAGATGTAAAGTGTGACAGACGGACAGACAGGCACCAAGTAAAGTTATCTCTAAGTGTCGTTCTGCTCTGAAAGTGACACAAAAATGAAAGGTAGTCAATTTTTGACCATTCATATAACTTCAGTGACAAAAAGTACACTAGTTTAAGAGTGGTACATATATGTAAGTTTATTCTAATTATTTGAGAATATGTCGACACCATTGGTCTGAATATAAGTAAACAAACAAAAGAAATAGCAATTTACTGATTGTAAAACATTGAACTCAAATTTTAATCAGTGAAACCAGAATGAAAATCTTAAATATATATATATATATCTCAAAACTTCATAATTATAAGAAGGATATTGAGATAACAAACAGTATTCAATATCAAAGTCCATAAAACAATACAAAATAGGAGCAGAGAAAACAGACTTCTGAAACATCAGAGGTGGGATCATGTGCCATGGAGGAGTGAGCATCCCCTGCTGACCAGTCACACCGGCCGTGTGCTTAACTTCACGATCATGAAATAACGGAAACATCCGTCATCAATTCAGTGTATAAATAATGGACTATCAATTGGTATGAAAAACGTCAGTCAGCATTTGACTCGATAATAAATTGTATTTGCTGACAAGCCATTGTATCGACCATAGAACTTACAAAATGATGACCTGAAACAAGACCGCTGATATTCTTGTTTCATTAACTTGTTTGTCAATAATTTACCTCTATTTAGAAATCGTTCGAATAGCATTTAAGAAACAGACAATTCGTTTAATGAATTGTGATTTTCAAAGTGTCATTGGAATTGGGTTTGATTAAAATGACGTCAAATGTGTAACCGGCGCACAGAGATGTAATTAATTGTTTTGGATATGGTTTATATACACCAAAGATGGGAAAGAAGAGTACATAAGTGACATTACAAACTAGATTTTAATAATTAAAAGAAGTAATTTTAAATGTCTTGAGATTCAATGAGAGTTTCTCCTCTATACCAAAAATAGTATGTATACTAAGAATAAGTATATCAGGCAATGCAGTCACAATGAAAAGCTTTCTCGCTCGTTCATGCTCATTTTACTAATTCACACATCAGTGCATTAGCCAATCAAAGCATGTCAGATATGCAGATTTACATGCATACACATGTACTTGTCTTTATTCCATATGTGCAAATATGGAAAATATGCAAAAAAAAATATGGAAATGGTTACGAAGTTACAAATACTTATACTAGTTCCTGTTTAGTATATTGCAAAAGGAGGTATTTTGAGGTCTAAAGAAAAATCATATGCGTAACCAGCTACTTGAACTGAAAAGTAGGCGAATACCCGGTTACTAAAAATCATCCAATTTGACAGCACTAATCGTAGGTCAACTCATACTAGTACATTTAACTAAAAGTGCTCCCTTGATATATTATACTTTACTTATTTTCTACAGACTTATTATACCCTGAAAAAAAAAAGAATAGAGAACAGAGGCAATTTGTTTAAATGACCAGGACTACAAGTATAGAGATTAATCCCTACCTCAAAAACAGACTGCCATGGGCAGTCAGCAATTTCCAACTCTGATATGAGATTCTTAACATACTAATTGTCCAAAATTTACAATTTACGAGGGCTGTTCGGAAATTATTGAGACAATTACATTTACTCCATAAAGGACGGAGATACTTTCATGAAAATTCATCGACATTTTATAAAGAATGAATAAAACACATATGCAAAATTTCTAATTCCTATGGTATTAAGAATAGTTTCGGTGAAATGATAAACATGCATATGTCTATCGACCCGGAGCAGCATTGCTACGTCATTTAACGTCACGTCAACCGGAGATGGTTTTGCATTTAAAACGATCGGGAAGCATGTATACTTTTCCTTCTTTGTAATTACATATAACAGTACAAAAATCAAACAGTCTCTTTTCTTAAAATTCCTTAAAAATGTATGCTGTTGCTACCTGGGTGTAAAATTTTCATTTGTGGAAAAAGATGACTTATAATCATGCAGTGCCGATTTATGCAACGCAGGTCAACAATATTAATAACGTAACGACATTGATACCGTACGTAATAACTTATGGTCGTCCGGAGCTTTTTATTTTACTCTGGTTGAATTAATTGTAAAAAAAGATATGTATACCAATGAAATAACAAACCCTAACACATTATTTTTTTCTCGTTGTTATTGTTTTAGCAGGTCGTTGAGTCTGCAAAAGAGTTCTACATTGCGCGACACAAAATTTTATGTATGTTCGCTGCTCCGCCCTTGACGTCAAAATCCATTTTTTCGTTCTTTGCAGATTTCTACATCCGCGCTTAATATTTTAAAGATCTCCATATTTCTGATCAAAATTCTAACAAATTTGCACAACATGAATTTGAATTAAAGCTGAAAAATTATACACATAAACAGAATTATTTTCGCTCTTATTGTGGGTCCACGAAGAGTTAGAATGTTGGTGTTACATATTTTCATTGTCTGATTTCGAGACTGCTCCGGGTACCCCTACTCATGACGCAATTATATAACATTGTACAGAAAATATTTAATATTTGTAAAATATTTTTTGCTTATATAAATTCTTAATGTTTGTCAAACGTATATGCAAATTTTCACCGAAAGAGGTTCATTAGAAAACAAAATATACAAAATGTCTCAATAATTTTCGAACAGCCCTCGTAATACTTAATGCATATATAATATATTAACATTCTTAAATTCATGATTCGTACATGTAGATTGAGACAGATGATAAAATCATTTCTAATTCTATATTTCATGATAATTTGGCTGTTGACTTGTGTGCTTGAATTGAAAGAACAAGTCAATGACCACTATCATTCAGAGTATATTTTGATTTTCACATATTATAGATACTTAAATTTATATAATATACAGTATGCATAAGGGAGACCAGATATATTATTACTGCATTAAGGAGACCAACTACTATCCACATGCAAATCAGCCTTCACAACTTCAGATATATTTCAATACCCTAGTTAATTACATGCTTTAATTATTACATGAACCAAATTTATGAGGGACATTAAACAACAAAGAAACAAAAAAAATGCATGTCAGTCTTTAGATTTATATAATACAGGGTGTCTGAAAAGAAAGGTAACATTTTACCATTTTGATAACTTCGCTAAATCTCGAGCTATTTCTGTGAATCGGATATCATTCGAAAGGGCTCAAACAAAAGTTTTTACCATGAGAAAAAATAATGTGCTAAAACTAATGACGTTCCAACACTATTACGTCATTTTAATTAAATGTTATTTCAATATGGCGTGACTTACGTCAGAACAGTGTATTTTAATCGTTAAACAATTTTTTGAAACGAAATGTGTAACAGACTTTAAGCGAAAGTTTGGATCCCATTTTAAGAATTGTAATGTGAGCAGGAAACATGTCTACAAAATTATATCTAAATTCGAGTGACATGGATCAGTAGCAGATGCGCCAAAAGCAGGTTGACCCAGGTCAAGTCAGAGAACTCTACGAAAATGTGAGTACGCTTCGAGAAATGCTCTCTAACAGTCCAGAGAAATCAATTAGAAGTTCCTCCTCAGAGACTGGAATCCCTAAAACTTGTGTTCATGACATATTTAGGAAGGATCTCAGACTTTTTCCATACAAAATTCAGATAATGCAGAGTTTGAGTATTTCAGATCAGGTTCCAAGACTTGATTTTTGTCGTTGGGCAGCTGACGTTGCTGACAATTACGCAGATGCATTTCAAAATGTTTGGTTTTCAGACAAATCACATTTCCTCCTCTCTGGACATATATGTAAACAAAACATGAGATTCTGGGGAAATGAACAGCCTCATTGTTACACAGAGAGACCATTGCAAAGTGAAAAATTAACTGTTTGGTGTGCCATATCATCACATGGAGTGATTGGCCCTTACGTGTTTACAGACACTATTAATTCACAATGATACCTGTCAATTTTGAAAAACAAATTTGTTCCTGCGCTTCGAAAACGAACAGCAAATATGCAAAATGTATGGTTCATGCAAGATGGTGCTACAGCACAAACATCATGTAATATTGAATTAGATTATCTCAATGAAATCTTTAGTGACAAGGTAATTTCCCAGCGATACCCAAAAGTGCAGGAGTGTGGACAATATTGGCCTGCGCACAGTCCCTATTTGAACCCGTGCGATTGCTTTCTCTGGGGATAACTAGTCTTGCGTTTACAAACTAAAACCGGTGGACACAAATATGCTTTTGTCAAATATTAAACGAGAATTTAAGATCAGCAAAGAAATGTGTCAAAATGTGATTAATAATTTCAAAGTGCGAGTTAGGGAAGGGAAGCTGGTGAAAGGACATCACTTAGAGAACGTCATTAATTATTGAAATAACGATTTGTACTATGTACTTAAAATGCTGCAAAAATAATACAGTAAAACTCGGTTATAACGAAGTCGCTGGGACCTTTGAAATTACTTCGCTATATCCGTAATTCGTTATAACCGTATAAGAAATCCATTAAATTTTTATAGCTTGGGATCCAAAATGCATACATGTTTACCTATTGTGATGAAAAATAGGGAGATTCAGACCTAAAAAGCGGTAGCATTGCGCGCACATTGTTTTACGCTTGAATTATCGATATATTTCATGTAATATACATGTAAGTAGCCTTAAATGAAACCTAATTGCAAATAAGAAGACAGAAACACCTTAAGTTTAACATAAATTGTACAAATTCAAATATTTTTCATGCTGATCATTTTGCTTGGATTGGCTGTTTAGCAATAGCCTTTTGAAGAGTGATCTTTGCTGATATAGCCTAGAAGCAAAAATTCTGAATGACATATGTTCATTCAGTTTTTATAAAAAACAAATGATGACATGGTTTAAACTAGATCTAAAAAAGTTCCTATCTTCCGTTTTATAAATCGGATTTCCCGCGATGATCGAAAACGAAAGTGGAGATGAGCCACATGGCTTGGTCAATCGAGTGATTTCTATTGATTTTATTGATAAAATTGTGAGCTCCTGTGCTTTTATAGACAATGTCAAACGTTTTCATCTAATTCTTAAAAGCTGTTTCTCCTTTTTCATGGCAGTGATGATGACTAAATTTATCATAACTAATGTAATCACTGGTAATCTTGTGCTGTTGTCGCTGTCAAATTCGTGTTGAAATCTATGTATACATCGGTACTGAAAAAGCGTTTGTATGCTTCCGAGTCAAATCACGCGATATCTAACGAGATTTTATGAGAGTGGCTTCAAAAATGGATACCCAAGCGAACCAAAAATACTTTAGACGCAACTTTTGTCATTGTTTGTAGAAAAGCAGTAGATTTCTGAATTAAATAAGTAGGCGGGAGATGGAGTGAAAAAGCGGTAGACTCCCGCCTAAATCGGTAGAGTTAACATGTATGCCAAAATGACTTCGCTATATCCGTGAATTCGCAATATCCGTGTTTGCACTAAACGAGTTTTACTGTATTCTTTGACATATTAATTAAATTAAGCTATCAGATTAAACTTGCTTGCTTTATATGTGTACATATTTTGATATAAATTCTTCTATATTAAAACTGCATTCTAAAAGTTTGAAAGTGTTACCTTTAATTATTTTCGGACACCCTGTACATGTATATTGTATGCATAAGGGAGACCAAATGTATTATTACCTAATGTAAGAGACCAATCCAAATGTAAGTCAGTATTCAAAACTTGAGATTTTAATACTCTAGTAATTATATGTTTTGTTAAATAAACTAAATATAAGAGGTACATTAAACAACAAACAAAAATACATGTTGATCTTTAAATTTGTATAATATACTGTATGCATAAGGGAGACCAAATGTATTATAACTGCATTAAGGAGACCAACTATTTTCTACATGTAAATCAGTATTCAAAACTTGAGATTTTATAATAACCTAGCAATTAATTTTCATGTTTTCCAAAATGTTTATCCCAATACAATAGTACAGTAATTTACTTTAAATTGTTTGTATTTAGATGACCTTAATCAATTTATCTCAGCCAGAGTTAAAACAAAAAAAGGCTGTTTTTCCTCATATTTTCCATGTTAAATTCAGACTGTTCTTCGAAAGAATCTGGCATACACCCCTGCAAGAGTAAACAAGGAAGATAATAAAGAGCTCCTAAATCAACTGCACTTTTTTTATAAGAGAACAGAGATAAGTTGTTTAAATGACCAGGGTATCGTTTCACAAAAGCATCGTAAGTTGTACGTAGTACGTAAGTACGACGTAAGTAGTGCGTAGCTAAATTTCGGCGTTTCACGAAAGCGTCTTAATTCACGTTGTATCCTACGTTACGACGTAACTTTACGTCACCTTGGAGGTGACGTAAAATTACGTCCTAACGTTCATTTCCAAAAATGGCAGCGTTCATGAGAGTCACAGACGAACAGGTGCGTCGAAATTTACGCAGACAGCGCGTTTTCCGAGACAGACAGAATCCACTTGATGCGTATGACGACATCGATATTATCCATCGTTATCGGTTGGACAGATTGACCATCATAAGTATCATTGACATAGTTCAAGATCGTCTAGAGAGACCAACAAAAAGATCTGGGAGTCTTCCAGCCTCATTGCAAGTGTTTGCTACATTAAGATTCCTTGCTTCCGGCTCCCAGCAGAGAGTGATTGGAGACACTATGGGAATTTCCAAGTCATCTGTTTGCAGGTATTTAAATACAAGGATGATAAAATTAATTTTTATGATAGTCAAATCCAAATTACAATAGGCCTTTTTCAAAAAATATTAATTTGTCCTCTCCCAACTCATGATAAAAAAAAAAATTACAAGAGAAAGACCTGTAAAGGCAGAAAAGGAAAGAAACATTGAAATACAGCTGTTGAAGGGATGAGAGATCGATTCCTTAAAATGCTTGAAGATTAAAAAAATTGATTTGGTCCATTTTTTCGTCCGTCGGCAGCGAGAGGGTAAATTTTAAAAATGCCCTTATGAGAAATTTATTCAATATAAAATTTTGATTAGGTCTATAGATGATGTTATCAATAATCTTGTGTCGGACAATGACTAACATCAAGTTTCCGACTGGTGATGCTGAGACAACAAGGACGAAGGTTGGTTTCCATGCAATCGCTGGTTTCCCTAATGTCGTTGGCGCCATCGACGGGACTCACATACCCATCACGGCACCTACAACAGATGAACATTTGTACGTCTGCAGAAAAGGATATCACTCTATCAACGTCCAGGCCATAGCTGATTGTGATATGAAGTAAATATATTTGACGTGTAAAAAAAAAACTATGAAAAACTATCCAGCAAAGTTTGGAAAGAAGCATCACATGTTGTTATATTTCATTTACGATTATGAGTTTCTTTTATTTGTTTTTTTTTTCAATTTTAAAGGATAACGTATGAGGACTAAAAAAAAAAACTACTAGTATTACGCACAGCCAGGTATACATCGTTTTTGAAAGTTGGGGGGGGGGGCAATCAGCCTTTCAATGAACATCTACTACAGTATATGTAATGTTGGGAAAAAAAGTTGGGGGGGCAGCTTCATGCAAGTTTTGAATAAGTATCTGGAAGTGCCAACTTTAGTATTTAAAAGAAATGATTCAATTCATATGTGTACATTCTCTGGATTTCTCTTTCTCTCTCATGAAAATTTAATTTACTTTCAGAATAAGTGGTTGTATTTCAAAACTAACTGTCTTATTTTTCGATTTCATGATGTGATCAATCGATTAATTGGCTTTCGTGTTAATTTGCATAAACGCCGAAGGCATAAAATAATCACGCAAGCCAATCGATTGATCATCATCATGAAATCGGAAAAACTGACAATTATTCCTAATTTACATGGTCCCAATCCGGCACGTGCTAGAACCCCGGCCCACTTCTTGTCTCTTTTTGTCTCGCCCTGCACGTGAATTTTTGATTTTACAGCGCCTATCGATGAAATAAAGTACATTATCTATTTGTAATTTTATCTCGAACAAAGACATTGGAAATGTAAATATCAATGAATATCCTAGCCCCTTTTCACTGAAAAAAAATTACGAGTGAAATTCACTATGAAGACTAGTACAGAATTGGTGGATTAAATACCCAGAAAATATCCCGTAAATTAAAGTCTCGTGTTTCTTTTTATGATATAATTCATTGTATAATTCTTCAACCTAATCTTGATACTAAGTATATAAATCACGTCTTGGGACGTGTTTGATTGCCATTTTCAGAATGTAGCAAATAAATAGTGTGTGTCCCCACATTTAAAAAAAATTCATATCAACATCGCTGTTATTTACCATACACATATTCAGATTTTAGAGGGAGAGAGAGAGATGTCGATAATGATGCTGATCGATAGCCACGCCTCCAATTAATATTGATTACGTGATCCCAAAACATCCCGTGTACATGTCCAATTCCGGAAAAAGACATTCATGTATACCGTTCCTTCTATTTTGATTTATTTTGCACTATTGTTCTACCTAGGCTATAGTACAACTTGATATAATTTAGCAGTAATATTTTGATTATAATACAGATATATGCAACTTATTTGGTTTCTTCTCTAACAGATTTCTGAGCATTGTTAGTAAATGGCCAGGATCAACGCATGATGCATTTATATGGGCCAATTGTTCGATTGCACAGAAATTTGAGAATGGGCAAATGAATGGGTGGATCTTGGGCGATTCTGGGTACCCTCTAAGACCATGGCTCCTGACACCAGTTGGTAATCCAACCCCCCGAGGAGAAGACCGGTATAATGGATCTCACAGGAGAACTCGTGTGGTAGTTGAACAGGCCTTTGGAGTGCTGAAATCTCGCTTCAGGTAATCCATTTCAAATGTACTTTGATCGTTGTGGACACCAGAAAAAATTTTCCCCGATTTACTAACAGTGATATTTTAATTTATCCTTATACTTTTCAAAAAAAGAATTAATCACTGTATGAATTCGCGGAAATTCATTTCCTTTTTCCGCGAATATAGCGAATATAACTCCGAAAGTTAATTTCCTGCTGTACAGTATAATCGATTGTTTACAGGTGTCTCCACAAAACAGGCGGAGCTCTTGAGTACACACCAGCAAAATGCTGAAAGATTGTATATGTATGTTGTCAACTCCATAATATCTGTATTGATAAACGGATTCCCGTATTTGAGGAACCTGAAGAAGCATTAGTTGAAGCTCAAGACGAGGTAACTTACCAGGGCCCTGTCAATGACGGCAAAACAACCAGAGAGCAATTGATAAGACAGCGATTTGCATAGGTAAGGTGCTACATGTATAAGCATCAATAAAACAATTCACCTTCATAGATAATCATATGTGTTGGTACTAGGGATATTCATATTTCACTTCTATAGAAAATGAGAAATTACAAAAATGTAATTAAATTCATTTATAGATATTTTTGGTAAAGTTTTTGAACAATTCAGCGTAACATTAATTGATAAATACTAATAATTTAATATAACAAAACAATAAACTCTCTCTCTCTCTCTCTCTCTCTCTCTTTCTCTGGTGTGTAATACTGTATTTTCATTTTACGTAATTCAAAAATATTAAAACACACATACACACACTCTCTCTTAGTCTCTCGCTCTCTCACTCAGCCACTCAAGGTGGAGAACAAGTCTTTCAAAGTGTCATTTTGCCCCCCTGCTGCAACTTTCTCCTGCACTGACTTTAAAATGTTAATTTGAAGTCTAGCTCTCTCCATCTCTAGCTTGTTCTTCTCCAGCTCCTGTTGAAGAACTTGGCACTGAAGATCGTAAACGTCTTCCACAGTTCTTTTCCGTTTTAAAGCTGCTTTTTTCCTATAAAATTTTAGATCACAAACTTTTACATATAGAAAAGGTTATGTAAATTCATCAGTTTAAAATTCAATTTTTCCTCAGAAATACCCATACGTTTTGGTTGGTTGAAGGTGCTTCTCTGGAGCCTCCGGAAGTGTTGGGGTAGCGGCTTGTTCACTAGAGGAAGGACCTGGGGATTGCCGTGGTATTGGGACGGCAGCTTGCTCAGTTGTCGATGTAGCTGGCGAGAGCCACACATCTTCTACCTTAAAGAGATCGACCTCTGAAATATAAATTAAATATTTAATATTTTGCATGACTTGTTTTCATTAATAAACATAGGCGTCGGAAGCAAATTGAAAGGGGGGGCTAATTGAAATCAATATAAATGTGAACTTGCCATTAACATCATCTGTATCAAACCCACCTTCTACACCTTCTATTGATGTCTTGCCTATTATTGCAACAACCTGCAATTAAAAATTAGTGATCAATTATGCAGTACATAATTATGCTTAAGTTATTGTAGTTTTTTAAATTACAATTATTTGATGTACATAAATTCGAATGGTATACCTTTTGACCGATGTCGGAGGAGTTGACAGGAGCAGGAGCAGGTCCACCGCCAGTTCTTACAAGTTCCCTTCTGTAATGGGCCTCTTTCTTTTTAGTTTGAGATGAAATATCTCTCCATTTCTTGATGATTTCAGCGGACGTTCTTTCCTGGATACCAATGCTGTTTATTCTAATTGATGAAAAAAGTCAATACGTTTAAGAGTTTTAGGTCAGAGAAAAAGAAAATTCTAAAATTCAAAATAAAATACTGTAGACGTACTTTTTTCCACGGGGTCATAATTCCGCGGAATCTCAATTTCTGTTTAATCCGCGGGAAGAAAATTACGCGGATTTTCTAGATTTTCACTATATGCCTTACATTTATATTAAGTACGCTTGGACAGATTTCCGCGGAAAATTTGTGACCGCGTACATAGCGTAAATTAATACCACGCGGAAAAAAGTACTTCTACAGTATTATTGAGAAGCCTTTATAGTAAAATACGCGGTAAAAGTATCAACAAGACACGGAATCCTTTCATGTTTTCAACATTCATCACTACTTTTATGCTTTTTGCACTTGGATTTGGTAATAAAATTAAAATATGACAGTTTCATTTTTTGTTAGCAATGTCGGCGACATTTATTTTATAATCGATTAGTAGCATCGAAGAGCTTCTAACGACCGACAATCGATTGTCGGCGACAATCGTTCCATCACTATAGGATGGCATGAAATATTTTGCAAGCAAAAATCGAGAAGGAGGAAATTCAAAAACTTTCAAGCTTATTTCTAAAACTCTAGCCCCCCCCCCCCTAGGTTCGCATAAACCGTGTTTTACTGTATATTCTGACATTGAAAATTTCCCCCTGGGTCAACCGTTTACACTGCGCATTTCAGAGTAACAAAGGTGGATTGAAAATGAATTTCAAATAAGAAATTTCAATTAACTTATCATATACTCAGTATATTTTCTTCAGAATAGTATAAACTGGTAAAATTACGCCTTTTCTTCGGTTCCTAACGGACTTGATTACATGTACCTTTACGGAGAGATATAATATCGTGTTAGGATAGTGAATATTATATGCTTATCCACATTAGCATAAATTTTATGGTAATTAACGCTGATATTCAACATTTTTCAATTAACACTGATATTCAACATTTTTCAATTATGCCATGGTCCTTGTCAAAAGTCTCTTAAAAGAAATATTGTCATTTTAATTATTTATCATTTTTAAGCCACACGTTCAGGAATGGATTGGCCTTTCTTCTCTTTAGTTCTAAATTCCTTGAACTCTAAAACTTTAAATCAACAAATGTATTTAGCTGTTTATTTATGAAATGGACAACCCATCCCCAATTTTTTGTTGCAAATAATATGATAGCCCCCCCCCCCCTTTTTCGGCTTGTCAAAATCATTTCTTTTCTTTTTAGCCTACCATTTATTATCTCTGTCTCAACTTTTCCAAAACGACGAAATTTGCTATTACATGTACTTACAATTCCAACTAATACCATTAACATTAAAAGAATCTTTGAACCGACTAAGAAATGAATTCGATTTCACGACTCCCCCCTCCCCTCTATCTCTCATACTTCATGTCATGGTCAAGTTGGACAAAAATATTAAAACACAACTAATGTTGTAACTTTTACAGTACTTTCAATTCCAAAAAGAAGTTTTTCCTTTTTCAAATCCATGAATTGTATTCATTCAGAAAAAAAAATGATCCATCACTGGATTATCAGTAGAAAAGTCATTGAGAAATAGATCATGTGGGTCTGTATTACATGTATATGAAAATTAAAAATAAAACCATTCTGTTTCCTTATATCCAATGTAAGTTGGCAATGTTTGTTGTACCGAAAAGGTAAAATTGAATAGGACTAAAAGCCAAAATATTATATTTTTATATTCATAAGGGATATTCTCACAGTGTCAAGGTCAAGCTCAAAAGGAAAACATGCAGACGATTTCATTCATCATTGCATTGGTTTCAGTAAGTAATCGTTTTCTTCTCTTTTGTGACTCACTTTACATGATTGCTAAGTACTAGCATATGATATTTCACTGTAAGCTCTTCATTCTGATGTTTTATTATTGTTATTGTCCGAGATGCGTTACAAATGTGACTTGAAGAGGAAACTCGAACATTGTCAATATGAGGGGCGCATTAGGGATAATGTTTAGCGAGTTCGTGTACAAATTGACTTACGTAATGAATTATTTAAAACGATGGATAAATTTTATATTAATATACTGAATTATTAAACAAAGCAAAAATGTTCATATTATAAAATGCTGTATACGCACAAGGAACAAATGTTTTTCCAACACTGGTTCTTCTTCTGATTGGTGTTGACGTCCTTATGTGGAGCAAACAGTATATCCTTTTGTTTTTCCACCTCCTCTACTAGAGCCTCTACCTCCTTCGCGGTAAAATTCTTCTTTCTCTCTTTCTTAATTTTAGAAATTGTTTCGTCTGCCATATTTTTTGACTTCCGGTAAAATTACGTAGTACGTAAGGTGCGATTATTTACGACAGTTTTAAGTACCTTTCGTGAAACGGTCTTAACGTGGAACTTAGGTACTACTTAACTTCGTCGTAACTCGCTAAGTAGTACTTAATTTACGATGCTTTTGTGAAACGATACCCTGGACTACAAGTATAGAGATTAATCCCTACCTCAAAAACAGACTGCCATGGGCAGTCAGTAATTTCCTACTCTGATATGAGATGCTTAACATACTAATTGTCCAAAATCAACAATTTAATGCTTAAAGGCAGAGATTTTAAGCACTGCCTTCAAAAATACCTGGTCTGGGTAGCCCTGTCAATCAAGTGCGTGAAAGTCCATCATTGGATGCTGGAACTTGATTGACATTTACTTACTGGTCTCTGTGTATACCCTGTACACCTTGTTTGGGACTCGTGGTGACCCTCTAATTAACTTTTGATCCTTTGATTTTTACTGAACATGGTATACAGAAACTGTATTACTATGAAAATTTTATATTGATAATATACGAATTAAATATACCTTTAGTATTATAATATAATATGCTTTTAACAAAAATTAACCTTTAGCACATAAAACTTTTTTTGAAATTCAAATTTCGATACTAATTTTAATATGCTAAATGGTAACCCTAAAGTGGAGATATATTTCAATACCCTAGTTAATTACATGCTTTATTACATATTAAACTAAATCTAAGAAGGAATTAAACAACAAAGAAACAAACAAAAATACATGCCAGTCTTTAAATTTATATTGTATGCATAAGGGAGACCAAATGTAATTTTACTGAATTTAAGAGACCAACTTCAATCCACATGTAAATCAGTATTCAAAACTTGGGATTTTTGTATTCGTATGAAGTAGAATATATGCCAAATCTTATGCGTGAAAAGAAGAAAACACTTGCTGTGGCCTTCAACTCGACCTTCAGATATATCGACAACATGTTGACAATTAACATTGGTAGTTTCCATTCCTACTTCAATACGATATATTCAGGAGAGCTTGAGATAAAAGATACCACAGACTCTGGCACATCTGTTTCTTACTTGGATATTTTACTTGAAAAAGATGTAAATCACTGTTAATGGTAACCTAACAACCTAGTTATATGATAAACGTGACGACTTTTGTATCGTCAACTTCCCTTAATTATGCAGCAATATATCTTCATCACCTGCATACGGAGTATATGTACAGTGAAAACTGTCTAATCCGACACCTGAATAATCCGATACACTGTGAATTCCGATGTTAAATTCTTTTCCATTTGAGTAATTTCCTTATTTTTAACACTGTGCAATCTGACACTCTGTCTATTCTGACACAAAATTGCTCTCCCCGTGCATGTCGGATTAGACAGGTTTCACTGTATCTCAGTTGATTCGATATGCAAGAGCATGCTCTACATACAAACAATTTCTAAAAAGAAGTAAATTATTGACAAGCAAGTTCAAGTTGATGAAACAAGAATATCAGCAGTCTTGTTTAAAGTCATCATTTTGTAAGTTCTATGGTCGATACAATGGACCTTGTCAGCAAATACAATTTAACATTGAGTAAAATGCTGACTGACGTTTTTCATACCAATGTTAGTCCTTTTTTTATACATTGAATAGTTGACGAATTTTCCGTTATTTCCCGATTATGACAAGGAGTACACGGCGGGTGTGACCGGTCAGCAGGGGATGCTCATTCCTCCATGGCACCTGATCTCACCTCTGATGTTACGTCGGTCCGTGTTTGCTCTGCTCCTATTTAATGTCGTTTATGGACTTCAATATTGAATACTGTTCGTTATCTCCATATCCTTATTTTATTACTCTAGTAAGTTTTACACTGTATGCTTTGTTAAATAGACTAAATATAGGAGGGACATTAAACAGGTCGAGGAAACTACCTTATATGGATATTGTCGCGATTGCGCACAGAGGTTCTCACAGCAAACAATGGTCCAATCTAGTGAATGAGCCGAAAAGCATGATGGTCTACTACATGTTTATTTTTACTACAAACACATGGGTCAGGGAAATTTAGGATGCGATTTCAAACAACTACAGGAAAGTCAGCAAACAATTTTTTTGAAATGTGTTATGAAAAATACGTAGATTGGGTACTAATTAAAATTCCCCATGGTGACATTAACAAATAAAGTAAGTTTTCCTTGTTAAATAGTACTTTGAAATACCCCTCTACTGCTCACAAAGTCTGCACATTGATAAGTTTTTTAACTTGATAATCATTAATTTGCTATGTTACTGGTTAAATTTATTCAGTTGTTGCTCAGTTATTTGTAACTAGAAATTATAAGTTGCATTTTATAAACAAAAAAAAGAATTCTTAAGTTGCATTTTTTATTATTTACCTGTAAGTTATATAAACCCTCATGCACATTGATCACAGAACGTGAGTAGCATATATTTTGAAGTTGTATACGTTGGAAACATTGACAATACGTAAGCACACCTCAGAGTTGATTGTTTTTGGACCAAGGAATAGTCATGTAAAATGACTTTTCACTGACAGCATAACACAGGGAAAGCTGTCAACAAACGGACTTTTACAATGGATTGGAGAAAACCCTAATTTTTACCATTGTAAATCATTTGTATATAAATGTGAGCATGTAATTAGTAGATAATGATATTCATATTGTATTAAGTGTGTAAAATACTTGGGAAAATGCATCACATTTTTCCAAGAGCAATTTAAAAAACTGGCCTTTTAGAAACACACTTGTAATATTTTTGTAGTAAACCATAATGCAACTCATTGAGCTGATTGGTCGATTTGTCAGTCACGTTGGTTCCTCACTAAACATGTAAATTTATTCCGACTACACAGAAAATAGTTTCCTCGACCTGTTAAACAACTAACAAAAATACATGTTGATCTTTAAATTTATATAATATACTGTATGCATAAGGGAGACCAATTGTATTATAACTGCATTTAGGAGACCAACTACTATCTACATGTAAATCACTTTATCAGTATTCAAAACTTGAGATTTTAATACCCTAGTAAGTTATATGTTTGTTAAATGAACTAAATCTAACAAGAACATTAAACTTCCCGTGAGGATCCGGGTTAGAATATGTCCTCAGGACCCCCTTGCTTGTTGTAAAAGGTGACTAAATGGGGCGGTCCTTCAGATGAGACCGTATAAACCGAGGCCCCATGTCACAGCAGGTGTGGCACGATAAAGATCCCTCCCTGCTCAATGGCCCTGAGTGCCAAGCATAGGCCCAAATTTGCAGCCCTTCACCGGCAATGGTGACGTCTCCATATCAGTGAAATATTCTGGAGAGGGACGTTAAATTATAACAGGGATTTATCAAGGCTGGTTTTACTACCGGTAAACGGTACCTTTCCCCTCTTGAAAAAAGTGAAAAAATTCCCCTTTTCAGATAGAAAATTCTCTGATTAAACAGAGAATATTTAAAACATCGTACTGAAATTTTCCCCGTTTTTGTCCGATTTAAGTTTAACAGCATATCCTAATTTACCATACTTGTCATTCAAACGCTTTTTAAAGAGAGAGTAGAATATTCAAGCTTCTATTTGATATTGATCGGTAAACATGTGCCATGTCCATGATGTCAAAATATACGTCTGGATTGCAGAGTTAAAAAGAAAAGTGTAGATTAGTGAGACGGAGCTTATATCACTATGGATCGGAAGAATGGAGTAACAACAATAACAATGTTAGTAGTGAAACATAAAACTCAGAATTGATTTGTGATAGATATTGAGAGAAAAAATTAAATAAAGTATTGACTTCTTTTTTGTGTTATTTAATATTTTGTCTAAAAAGTGATTTTTTTGTGGCCTTTGTAAAGGTCTACAAATGACCCTCAGAAGCTCTAAGAATGCAGGATTTTGCTCCATTTATTTAAAAATTTTCCGGGGGGGCATGCCCCCGGACCCCCCTAGAATACTCGCGCCTCCGGCGCTCAGATCGAGCCTGCGGCTCTCATTTTTCCCCTTAACATATAAAACGGTAGTAAAACAAAATAGCTAGATAAATCCCTGTATAATCAAACAATATACGAGGGGTGATCAAAAAGTTTGCAAACTAATTGAATAACTTCCATAAAAGAAACAATTTTTGGTTTCAATGTTGATTATATTTTAAATTATTCCTCTCTGATTTTAATGCACATCAACCACCGTTCTACACATGCACGAATCACGTGATATTGGCGGTCACGTGACCCCCTCTGTAGCGTTCTGTCACAAAAATTGAAAGATTTTTCTGAGTTTTATATTTCTTTCCATTTGAGTAACTTTATATAACAATAACAGTTAATTTGTTAGAAATGGTAAAATCTCGGCCACAGAATGGGTGGATAAGAATATCCTTTCAAAAAATAAGCATGGCGACCATTAAAACACAAATCTTCCATCTCTGGAGAGACCTTTATTCAAGGTGAATAGAGAATGGGTGCCTCCCTTTTATCATATCTAATATGTTTAAAATGTAAAGTAAATGATTCTTAGGTATTTAATAATTATATTATTCTTCAAATATTCAACTATCTTTCAAAGTGTAAATTGGAGGTCTTTGATAGCAAATTGCTTAATTAAAATCACATATCTTTTCAAACTTGCTTTGACTGGACAAGATCATGAGTATCATTTTTAACCTTCTGCCTTTCTTCACTTAAACGATCAATCCAATCATTAATCAAATTTATAGAACCCAATTTATCTTAATAAGCTGTGTACAAATTATTATATGATACTGCAGAGGGATTTCTAAGATATACAATAACTTGTACAGTCGTTTGTTGAACGAGTTCGACTGAGACAACCATTAATCGTCACAAGTGACCTATATAGTGACGTTATTTGCACATTGTGACATCACAAACAAGGAGAAAATCTTTATTCAGCATATGCTATTTATAGACCTTGTGTATGGCTATGTGTGTAAGAATTTTCATTCTAATCTGAATTGTGGTTTTGTAGATATAGAGATAGTTCGCGAACTTTTTGATCACCCCTCGTACACCAGTACCAAATTTCAATTCAATATGTGCAACCTCTGCGAAGAAAATGAACTACTGGTGGACTACAAAACCGACCAACAGACAGCAGCAAAGCAATATGCCCTCCCTTTCTATGAAGGGGTGGGGGGAGCATAATCATATGTGCACTTCTAATTGAATTAAATAAAATTACCTTTGACAGAATATAGATTTGTAAGCAGGAAGGCTGTTTTTCCTCATTTTTTCCATGTTAGATTCAGACTGTTCTTCAAAACATTCTGGCATACACCCCTGTAAAAGTAAACAGTGCATGTAATAAAGAGCTTCTAAATCAACTGCATATTTTTTTTTTAAAAGATCCACTCTCATATAATGTAATTTACATTTCAGTAGAATGGTCAAGAAATCAATTGTAAGCTTTGCCAAGCTATTGGTCAAGAGCTGAGGCCTAAAATGCATGTAAATCTAGTGCGTCTGTCTTTGTATCTGATTCTAAGGAGACCTAATATGCATGTACAGTAAATCTTGTTCTGCTATCTTTGTGTTTGACGTCAGTGGCCTTGTTTAATTTTAATCTACTAGTGTACATTTTAAAAATCTAAACTTTTAATTTTATTTAACAATGAAATGAAAATATAAGTTATCACTGACTAGTTAATAGAGTATGCAAGGGGCATTAAGGATAGTTGAAATGTGGGATAAATTCTGCATCATCAGTTTGCCTATCATGCAAATTATCCCACGTTCCCAACTCTCATTGATGCCCTGGCATACTCTACTAGACTGTGATTCCTTAAATAAATCAATACATCTGTGACATTGCAATACCGTATAAGTACAATTTTTAGCGAGGATTTTATTTTGGCATAATTGGCGAGGGATCCGACAGCGCTAAAATTGAATATCGCTAAAAATTAATTGTGTATTATTTGTAATAGGTTCTTTAGTTAGCATTTTAAAATGGCTAAAATTACTTCTCGCTAAAAATAAAAGAGCTGCATCTCGCTAAAATTTCCACTTAAACGGTATCATAGTAATTTACATGTTTAGTTTCATGAAATGAATCTATTTAATAGCATGTGTTTAGGCAATATGTGATTTGTTGGATGTACTCCGACTGACCAGTCAAATTAAATCACCCCTTCCCAATCATTTTTTTCAGCAATTTAAATATTTAATTTCTTTTCCTTCTTTTCCACAGTATACAAAGTATAATTTTTCTAGGGTGATTTTTGATTAAAAATTTTTTTAGCAATAAATATAAAATCACATGTATGGTCTGTGATTTTTATGACAGCTATCATTTTGTCAAAGTAAAACAAATAAGGCTACAAAAAATTGAAATTCTGGTTCTCGGGCCCGCACGCATCTGTTTTGAGGTAGCCACATTGCTAATTTTATTGAATTTTTGATAAAATGAAAAGCTGGTATTGCAGAGACCAATCCAGAAAAAAAATACTGTCCTCATTCTTTTCATAGATTAGTATTCAAATATCTCTTCCGGTAGCCATTTTCAAAGAGATTTTGGCTACTTGTGTACATCAAACAGAATATTTTTAATAATGGCCTTACCTTTGTCCAATGACCAATGAGCATTAGCAGTGATTTTTCCTGTTCTTTCCTAATTGAATCAACCAGGCCACTCTGTAAAATGCATATTTGTACTGTGTACAGGCGAATGAACAATGTTTCTATACTATATACATTCATCATTTAAGGCCATAATAAAAATATTCCTAGATTCTCATCCCGGCCCACCCCGATTTTATACCCCCGCCTCGATTTTTTAAATTTCTGTTTTTCTTCGTCTTAATTCTGATCCGGATCGGTATTCATCTACCATTCTACTTTCGTTTTAAGTCCCGCGAAAGTCGATATGATTTTGACACCTGAAAAGATGGTAATTGCTGTAATACATGCGTATATATTTTAAACAAGGGTCATCAGTTGAAAAAGATTGGTGATGATGTGAAGTAAGAGATAATTGAACCTTTAATATGACTTTTATTCGGGTATTGTAGATAAAATTACACCAATTGACCAGGTCAATAAAAAATCTGCAAATTGAAAAAATATAAAATAAAAGCCGCCCGCCCGCCTCAATTTTTAAAAAAATTCGGATGAGAATCTAGCAATTTATTTATTATGGCCTAACTTTAAATTTTTTTTTTTTCAAAATTCATTATTTATAATGTTATTCTGTTATCAAAATAAAAAAACTATACTGTATATACTGGCTTTTAATGTGGTGTATTTTTTCAGGTTATTTCAAGTTTTGAAGGGATTTGGTATTTACCTGCTTATAAGTTGGTGCAACTTTTTGACAGAATACATTGACCATTTCAGATCAATGCTCTGATGTTTAACTTGGATTGGAAATACTTACCTTTTTATGTCAGATTTGCTTATAAGTTTGATATAGAGTTCTGGACCAGAATTTAAATCCCTTCAAAATACTTATAAGCATGATCATAAGCGAGTATATTTGGTCCACCTAATGCATGTATAAAGCAGTTAATGTATATATACATTAACTGCTTTATACATGCATTAGGTGGACCAAATGCATTTTTGCGATATTACAAAAGACCATTGCAGCAAATGAAATCAATGTATGAATTATATTCAAAACTATAGGTGTACTAATTGTCTAAAGTATATAGCATGATATAATGTGATACACAAAGACTTTAACTTACAACATATTTACATATACCCACATGCCTAAATGTAACAATATGTAGTTTCTAAGGCTGGGTATTGGGCCGAGATTTCGTATTGCAATATATTGCGATATTTTTAACTGTATTGCGATATGTATTGCAATATTTTCAATGTAACAAAAACAGCATTTTCTATTTTATATTTACTTTAATTTACATGCAGAATGTACATAACTATGATAAGTAACCAACACGAAAAAAAAATCTTGTTGATTCATTTAAGTTATGCTCTGAAATGTTCCCACAAAACAACTTCTGACTTAATGTTTGGCTTAATAACAAACTTTCATAAGTCCATTTTTATATTTAATGACAAAATTCCCTAATCTAAGCATATTGCCAATATATCGGTATTACAAAATCGTATTGCGATACGATATTTTTTGTCATTGTATTGCAATATATTGAAATATCGATATTATTGCCCAGCCCTAGTAGTTTCAAAATTAATAATTTCAAATAAGTTTAAATTAAAGGGTTTAAAAAAATTTAAAACTAAGTCAAAATTTTTTTGCTTTCTAAATATGGATAAGAAATGTCTACATGTAAATCAATCTGATCAAAATTATATGTTCCGAATCTGCTACCGCTTCTCAAACATCTAACAACATCTCATTCGGGTCACGTCAGAGTGACCTTTCGATTATGAATGCACATAAAAAATTTGACCAATCAGATTTAAGCTTCAGTAAACAATTCTAAAATTAGTTCCACAGCTATATATCATAATTGATACTGTCTTACGTTAAATTCAAGTAATTTCAATATAAATTCAATGTATATTTCACCAGTCTAGCATCCTTAAGTGAATAACGCAAATGAAAAAGCACAAACTATACAAGATATCCCACATGTCACATTCATAAATAGCACAGCTTATGCAATGCATATTTTGTTTACTACGAAACTCCTCCAGCATTTAACATGTTTAGGTTTGGCAGTGAAAAGAGGAAACCCATTTGAACTATAAGCCAAGATTTCGGAGGCAACGATTTCATTGGATAATGATTTATCGAAAGGTTGCTCTGATGTAATCCAAATTGGAATGTTGTTAGAGCGGATTCGGAACATCTAATTTTAATAAGAATGCATATAAATATGGATAAGAATTTTTCTTTCTTAACACATTCACATGATGCATAGGATATAAAACTATTTTTCTGAGTCAGAAAATAACAACATATTGAAAATAATGAACCTATTTCCAGTAAATGTTATTTATTCAACGTGTAAGATAAATGTACTTAATATTTAAACAACAAAGTGAAACAAAAAAAATTAATATGAGTTGCAAAACAATTATTTCTTTGTAAAATTCTTGCATATTGATTTATATGACTATTGATAGACTTGTTTAAGAACACAATTAGACGCATATCACATTATAAAATATTGCTGGTTTTTGCTCAATACACAGCCCTAACAAAAATGATATACAAAAAAAATGTACAAGGATTCTGACATTTGATTGATCATAACACAGGAGTTCGCGTACCTATCTATTATACCGAAATTTTCATTAAATAAAAAAATACGTAATACGTATCATAATAACACAAGGAGTGCAACGCATTTTAGGTCACCTGGGAACCCCTCGCTTAATATCAAGGCTGTTGCACAATTAATCTTCAATCGAAAATTATCAAACACAAACCAATCTTTTTGGTATAGACCATTCTTTATGGCTCTTACTGCATGATTTCAAATGCATGTTTTACAGCAGCGGTGACATTTCTCCACAACTTCGCTCAAATATCCGTTGTCTGCGACGCCATGACGTGACGTCACGGGCGCATCCATTTACACCAAGAGGAACAAAACTACTTGAAATGCTAATCTAGACAATTGAGGTTGTATGCGAAAAGAAACCAGAGACAAGTTAGTAGACATTCAAGAAAATTTAAAATGGGGAGGTACAAGTACTTGTACTCGTATCTAAATAATATCGTCATCTCTAGTTAATCGTGTATGATTGTTTTTTTTTTTTCTTTTGGGTAAGTGGACCACCCATGATGTCACGTCATGGCATCGCGGACAACCGTTGCACTCCTTGTGTTATTATTATAGGTATTACGTATTTTTTTTTATTTACCGAAAATTTCGGCAAAATTGATAGGTATGCGAACTCCTGTGATCATAAATTGCACTTTCATTTTCAAACTGTTGTTAGGTTACTGGTATGACTATGTTGTTTGTTCATTCTTGTTCATACAATTTATAAAAGAGTATATTAGCAAAAGTAATTATCAATTTACCTTTCTTGGAATAAAGACATGTTGACCCTGGAGCTAAGATTTCCTCTCTTTCGACTGGGGTCCACAAAATTCTATCATAGACCCTGCAAATAGACATTAGGTATTTAATGGAAATAAAAAAAAAAAAAAATGGAATTAAGATCCATATATTTCTAACATGTCTAATGACTGACATAATGCAAATTCAAAGTAAAATAATAATATATATGTTTTAATTATAACTTAAGCAGACCAATTGCATTATAACATCCTTCAGGAGACCAACTTTAATCAATGTTTGAGAACTATTTGCAAGAACAGTAAATTTGTTTATTATACCTCTGTAAATTTGTTCAGTATAAAAACATGACGAATAAACATGCTATCTTTTCCAAACAGCCCCTACTGTGAAATAGTTTTTGTGCTATCTGCCCATGGTGAAATAGTCATCAAACTATTCACCGGCAGCATTCTGTTTCCCTCGCTTTTCATCTCGGAAAACTTCTGGTTTTATACGGATTGTGACGCGTATATATTATGACGTAACAAAAGTTAAGTCAGCATCGGTATAATATGGAATATCATAACTGTGGACTCCCAAAAGTTAACAAAAGTTAAGTCAGCATCGGTATAATAAAACACCTATTTACTGGCTATGAGGACAATAGCAAGTTTATCGTCCCCCTCGACAGCAAACTATTTCCATGATTTCCCGAGGCGCAAGTTTGCTGTCTTGGGGAACGATAAACTTGCTATTGTCCTCATAGCCAGTAAATAGGTGTATGCTATTTTACAGTATTAAATATGAATATCATTTGACATTTGATGAAAGTAAAAGTAAAAAATTGGAATTACACTTTTTATGTTAAAGTTTTAAGTACCGCGATATAATGAGACACCAGTATACATGTATTGTCTACTGATAGTCCGAAATTTCTAAATAAAAAGAGATCGCTATAAATCTATATAACAGTAAAGTTACTTAAGGAATCACTGTCTAGTTTTGAGGGTATGCCAGGGCATCAACAATAGTGGGAAACATGGGATAATTTGCATAACGGGCGGAGCCTTTTATGCTAAAATTATCCCATGTTTCCCACTATTGTTGATGTCCGTGGCATACTCACTAAACTAGATAGTGATTCTTATATTTCCATTTTTACTTGAAAAAACCATCTTAAAATAAATCGAAATACTGTCTAATTGAGTAGATTTGAAATGCACAAGGCCCCATGACATCAAATTTTACTATCAAAAAATAGTCCCAAAAAAAACACGAAACAAATTTATTGATAATTTAGTTACTGTAGTGAAATATCAACATTTATAGAATAAACAACAAAAGAATTTTAAATTATGATCAAAGTAATCTTGTTAACTTTAATTATATATGTGACCTAGATTTAGGTTGTCGGAAGCACGAACATATATAGGCACTATGTCACTTCTCCGCCGCCATATTGAATGGAATGTTGCAGTTGATGAAACGGGAGTTGGTCAGCATGGTCAGGAAACCGATTTGTATGGGTGTTAAAATAACAGAAGAAATTGAGTTGCTTAAGAAGTCGGATGGTAATGACTGAGGGACGATGTCTGTATCAGATGATGGAGTACGTGCAGATCCACGTGGCAATGTCAATTTCTCCACGTGGCTGTCTACCAGGAAGTGGAGTTCTCGGTCTCGCGAGGCCTCGGTGATAGTGGACAGCGTTACGCTAGTGACTTGCTTTTGAGCCAATTCATTATTAATTTTGTTTGTTGAAAAGAAATATCATATCAAATTATTTAGTTAAACAATTAAACAAAACATCTATTTTTTCTGTAGTATATTCATGCGCAAGTGATATACATGCAGGTTGACACCTGACCTTTCAGTAAAAGAGAAATATACATACCACATGGTATTACCATGAAATTAACAAGATTCACTTTTGTAGTGTTTATCACAGAGAAAACATTTGGAAATGGAAATATATATGGTAAACTAACATAAAACAAGATTACAAGAATTATGTTTACAAGGTCTGTAGGTAATGTAAACAGGTAACATTACATGTAAACACACGCGGGCTGGTGGCAGAGTCACTGCAAATACATGAGCCATATTCATGATATTAGGCCTAACCAACTTAGGCCTATGAAATTTAAAATGTAGTCTCCTAAATATTCATCTGCACACAGAGTATTCCATAAAGATAATAATTTAAAAAGTGTCAATATAAAATAAACAAACCTCAAAGTTGTTTCGAGGCTCTTCGTTCTTCCCTGCAATCCAACATTCTGGTTATCTGTCACTGAAAATGTAGGAAACAAGGCTAGGTTATTCACTCGTGCACATATTTGTTGACTTAATTTTAAAAGTACGAAATAAACTTATAAACACATAAAAAAGAAGCAATTATGCTCAGATATTAAAGAAGAACACGATAACCTACATAAAATGAATGCACACGAATCACAATTTATCAATCAATGTTGACAAAACACGTGTGGGAAAAGTCGGGTGAAATCAACCGACATAAAAACAAAAACAAACGGTAGATCCGTGTCCGGGCGATTCCAGATGTCGTGAGACGATTAAAACAATACTATCTCCAAGAAGTAACAGTATTTATTACCCACAAACCTGGTTACACACAACAAAGAAGGGCCGGAGAGGAGTCTGGCAAAACATCAACATGTGTTTAGTGGATGTAGTTATAAAAACTTGGCACTTCGAGCCCGATGATATTTATAGAAAAAGGGTACTTGTACCACAACAAAATAAAATAAAATAAGAAATTAATAATTTTGAATTGTTTCTAAAATAACCATAAATGGTTGTAATTTAATTTCTATATCCATTAAAATATGCATATAATACAAAAATGTACGTCCAAACAATTTATTGTTTCACTCCCTGTCACATCTTCATAAAGGGGGTAAAAGTAAACAGTGCATGTAATAAAGAGCTTCTAAATCAACTGCATATTTTTGTTTTTAAAAGATCCACTCTAATATAATGTAATTTACATTTCAGTAGAATGATCAAGAAATCAATTGTAAGCTTTGCCAAGCTATTGGTCAAGAGCTGAGGCCTAAAATGCATGTAAATCTAGTGTGTCTGTCTTTGTATCTGATTCTAAGGAGACCTAATATGCATGTACAGTAAATCTTGTTCTGTTATCTTTGTGTTTGACGCCAGTGGCCTTGTTTAATTTTAACCTACTAGTGTACATTTTAAAAATCTAAACTTTTAATTTTATTTAACTATGAAATGAAAATATAAGTTATCACTGACTAGTTAATAGAGTATGCAAGGGGCATTAAGGATAGTTGGAAATGTGGGATAAATTCTGCATCATCAGTTTGCCTATCACGCAAATTATCCCACGTTCCCAACCCTCATTGATGCCCTGGCATACTCTACTAACTAGACTGTGATTCCTTAAATAAATCAATACATTACACCAATTGACCAGGTCAATAAAAAATCTGCAAATTGAAAAAATATAAAATAAAAGCCGCCCGCCCGCCCCGATTTTTAAAAAAAATTGGATGAGAATCTAGCAATTTATTTATCATGGCCTAACTTTAAATTTTTTTTTTCAAAATTCATTATTTATAGTGTTATTCTGTTATCAAAATAAAAAAAACTAAACTGCATATACTGGCTTTTAATGTGGTGTATTTTTTCAGGTTATTTCAAGTTTTGAAGGGATTTGGTATTTACCTGCTTATAAGGTGGTGCAACTTTTTGACAGAATACATTGACCATTTCAGATCAATGCTCTGATGTTTAACTTGGATTGAAAATACTTCCCTTTTCATGATTTGCTTATAAGTTTGATATAGATTTCTGGACCAGAATTTAAATCCCTTCAAAATACTTATAAGCATGATCATAAGCGAGTATATACATTAACTGCTTTATACATGCATTAGGTGGACCAAATGCATTTTTGCAATATTACAAAAGACCATTGCAGCAAATGAAGTCAATGTATGAATTGTATTCAAAACTATAGGTGTATTAATTGTCTAAAGTATATAGCATGATATAATGTGATACACAAAGACTTTAACTTACAGGATATTTACATATACCCACATGCCTAAATGTAACAACATGTAGTTTCAAAATTAATAATTTCAAATAAGTTTAAATTAAAGGGTTTTAAAAAATTTAAAAATAAGTTAAAATATTTTTGCTTTCTAAATATGGATGAGAAATGTCTACATGTAAATCAATCTAATCAAAATTATATGTTCCGAATCTGCTACCGCTTCTCAAACATCTAACAACATCTCATTCGGGTCACGTCAGAGTGACCTTTCGAAAATTTGACCAATCAGATTCAAGCTTCAGTAAATTCTAAAATTAGTTCCACAGCTATATATCATAATTGATACTGTCTTACATTAAATTCAAGTTATTTCAATATGAATTCAATGTATATTTCACCAGTCTAGCATCCTTAAGTGAATAACGCAAATGAAAAAGCACAAACTATACAAGATATCCCGCATGTCACATTCATAAATAGCACAGCTTATGCAATGCATATTTTGTTTACTACAAAACTCCTCGGGCATTTAACATGTTTAGGTTTGGCAGTGAAAAGAGGAAACCTATTTGAACTATAAGCCAAGATTTCAGAGGCAACGATTTCATTGGATAATGATTTATCGAAAGGTTGCTCTGATGTAATCCAGAATGGAATGTTGTTAGAGCGGATTCGAAACATCTAATTTTAATAAGATTGCATATAAATATGGATAATAATTTTTCTTTCTTAATCTTATGGTCAGGGTAAACTTTTTTTCATAGTACGTAAATCTTTAAGGTCAAGGTCAAAAGGCCAAGGTTGTTGGTATCCAGTGAAAGGTCTTGCCACAAACAATACATTTTTACATTCACATGATGCATAGGATATAAAACTATTTTTCTGAGTCAGAAAATAACAACATATTGAAAATAATGAACCTATTTCCAGTAAATGTTATTTATTCAACGTGTAAGATAAATGTACTTAATATTTAAACAAGAAAGTGAAACAAAAAAAATTAATATGAGTTGCAAAAAAATTATTTCTTTGTAAAATTCTTGCATATTGATTTTTATGACTTTTTGATAGACTTGTTTAAGAACACAATTAGACGCATTGTAACATTATCACATTATAAAATATTGATGGTTTTTGCTCAATACACAGCCCTAACAAAATTGATATACAAAAAAAGTGGACAAGGATTCTGACATTTGATTGAACTAACACAGGACTTCAAGTACCTATCAAGTATACCGAAATTTTCATTAAATAAAAACAAGAGGCCCAGGGGCCTTATAGGTCACCTGAGTATTGTGTAACAACTTTCAAACATTTAAATTTGGTTTGTGTTTTAAACCAGAGGCCATGAAATTCAATTCACAATCTACAATTTTGAAAGAGGCACCATTGCTTATCATAATTATAAACTTAGCTTACTCTATTTACTTAATACCCAGAGTTAGATCAGAGTAACAAAAAGAAAATGCACTTCCATTTTATACCCAGTTGTGTACCTCACCCTAAAGGAACCACTGATCCATGGGCCACATACCGGTATTTCAAAATTTTGAAAATGTTGTCATAAAATGGTTGATTAATACCAAAGAGCAGATTTCAAAGCATTAATTTATTTTCAGACTATGTAACCCCCCC
>PRKT01000127.1:855219-898575 GCA_003671525.1 Saccostrea glomerata
GGGGGGGGGGGGGGGGGGGGCAGACAATCTTGGCACATCAGGCCAGTGAGCAGAAAGGGATATTTTACCTATCTTGCTTTACAGGTACTCGATATTTTTTATATTCAAAAGCCCAACAACTGGCAATGAAAAAGTTTCTGGCTAATTTTATCAACTTAGTTTACTTGTTTACTTTGGCTCGAACCCTGGACAGAGGGAGAATTTTATTGACAGTCAAAATCTGAAACCCCTTTGCCAGCATTCTATATTCTCTGACCTCCTCCAAGCGCCAAATTTTGTATTTTTAGACCTACACGTAAATTTTATGCACATTACTTAAATATGGGAGATTTTCTTACCTTGTCTTTGATAAAGATCCAAGCTGTTTGATTGCGTTCCAATTTTTTTATTGATATTTCTGGAATACATTTTACATGTTCCAGATTGATTATTGTAAAAGAAGGTTAGACAGGATATTTCCAAACATTTTAAAGCACATAATTTCTTTGATGTAGTATTCGAGTCCCACAGCAGCAAGGGTTGTAGGAGAGAAATATCTGCTTGTTGTATCATAACTTTGTTAAAGAAAGCTGACCTATATAAACCATAGACATCACCTGAAAATAAACTCAATCATAACGATACATGTATCCATTCTTAGCAATTATTTTTTCGTTCTTCCTTACTTTTAAACCTGATGCACGCATATTTTGACTTATTATTCTACAGTCTCTTGTAGCAAGCCATTATTTTCATAAAAAACTAATTAATAATTCCATGAAGGATACGGAGATAACGAACAGTATTCAATATCAAAGTCCATAAAACAATACAAAATAGGAGCAGAGCAAACACGGAACTCCGAAATATCAGAGGTGGGAATAGGTGCCATGGAGGAGTGAGTATCCCCTGCTGACCGGTCACACCCGCCGTGTGCTTCTTTTCATGCAATAACGGAAAAATTCATTGTCAATTCAGTGATAAATAATGGACAAACAATTAATATGAAAAACGTCGTTCAGCATCAATTTATTTATTTTCAGTTATAAATTTTGAAGTTCTTGACTTTATTTTTCACATATATAGAAGGCATAAGTAGCAAATATTCTTGATTATTAAATTTTTTTTCCTCCTCTTTGATGTATAAAGGAATGGTCGCATTTGGATATTTCTTTAAAATAGTGTTTTATCACATTGTTAATACGCATGAGTACAGACAAAGATATATTTATAATTCTATCTGAAATATTAAATCATTGCTTCCTCGGAGTTCAGATGTAAGAACAATGGTATGTAAAGACAAAAAACTGTAACAAGCTTAGAAGTCTTCTGACTTCAATTGGGAGCAAAGCTAACACTGAGCTCAATAAAAAATCAGAGGTGGGAACAGGTGTCAAAGATGAGTGAGCATCCCCTGTCAATTTGTCTTTGTCATGATCGGGCAATCAGTTCGCAATTTTGTGTGAAAAAAAACATTGAAAAGAGTAACTCCTACATTTAAAACAATGTAAAATCAAAATGTTTGTAATCGTACGGTATTCCACCAAAAAGGTGCTTTTTAAATTAAAAAAAAAAACTTTCCCATACTTACCAATCGCAAGCGTGAAGAACACAGACAAATTAGTTCTGTACATATCAGAAATTAATGTTCATCGTTCAAAGCTTGATGATGTTCATTTGCTACAATAAAAATATTTTTATGGACATCAATTTAATTAACCTAGTTAGAGATCGAAAATTCAATAGCCCCAAACAGGGTCCTTTGTGTTTTTATGCTCTCTCACGGTCTCACGGTCTCTCACTAATAAAGCAAAACCAGCATTAAAGTAGCTTTTAAGAAAGACAGAAGACCCGCCAATGATTATTTTTGGATTATACCATATGTGTTCTTGGAATATATTTTTATTTTTCTCTTGCTCTGCATAGCATATTTTGAGCCAGCTTTTAAGGACATCTACCCAAAAAGTGTTTGTTATTTTTTTTACATAATTTAGCAGTAAAGTCTGTACCCATTATCCATTCTTAGCGATTACTTTTTTTCGTTCTTCCTTACTTTTAAACCTGATGCACGCATATTTTGACTTATTATTCTACAGTCTCTTGTTGCAAGCCATTATTTTCATTAAAAAAAACCTAATTAATAATTCCATGAAGGATACGGAGATAACGAACAGTATTCAATATCAAAGTCCATAAAACAATACAAAATAGGAGCAGAGCAAACACGGACCTCCGAAACATCAGAGGTGGGAATAGGTGCCATGGAGGAGTGCGTATCCCCTGCTGACCGGTCACACCCGCCGTGTGCTTCTTTTCATGCAATAACGGAAAAATTTATTGTCAATTCAGTGATAAATAATGGACAAACAATTAATATGAAAAACGTCGGTCAGCATAAATTTATTTATTTTCAGTTATAAATTTTGAAGTTCTTGACTTTATTTTTCACATATATAGAAAGCATAAGTAGGAAATATTTTTGATTCTTAAAATTTTTTTCCTCCTCTTTGATGTATAAAGGAATGTTCGCATTTGGATGTTTCTTTAAAATAGTGTTTTATCACATTGTTAATACGCATGAGTACAGACAAAGATATATTTATAATTCTATCTGAAATATTAAATCATTGCTTCCTCGGAGTTCAGATGTAAGAACAATGGTATGTAAAGACAAAAAACTGTAACAAGCTCAGAAGTCTTCTGACTTCAATTGGGAGCAAAGCTAACACTGAGCTTAATAAAAAATCAGAGGTGGGAACAGGTGTCACAGATGAGTGAGTATCCCCTGTCAATTTGTCTTTGTCATGATCGGGCAATCAGTTCGCAATTTTGTGTGAAAAAAACTTTGAAAAGAGTAACTCCTACATTTAAAACAATGTAAAATCAAAATGTTTATAATCGTAAGTTATTCCACCAAAAAGGTGCTTTTTAAATAAAAAAAAACTTTCCCATACTTACCAATCGCAAGCGTGAAGAACACAGACAAATTAGTTCTAGACATATCAGATGTTCATCGTTCAAAGCTTGATGATTTTCATTTGCTACAATAAAAGTATTTTTATGGACACCAATTTAATTAACCTAGTTAAAGATCGAAAATTCAATAGCCCAAAACAGGGGCCTTTGTG
The DNA here is from genome assembly GCA_003671525.1 of Saccostrea glomerata. Taxonomy (NCBI): domain Eukaryota; kingdom Metazoa; phylum Mollusca; class Bivalvia; order Ostreida; family Ostreidae; genus Saccostrea; species Saccostrea glomerata. The sequence continues at coordinate 858,327 of PRKT01000127.1, forward strand.
TTTTTATGCTCTCTCGCGGTCTCACGGTCTCTCACTAATGGAAACGTTTCCGATGATTGGAGTAATGTGGATTAATGTGGATTTGTCTACTAAAGCAGACGCAAATATCATTTTGAAAACACTGACGATATTTAAATGCTAGGAATAATGCATATCCAAGTTTGATTATATTAGATTTCTTTTTTTAATAATGTATATTCAAATTCCACAGTTTGATTCCTGTATTGAGCAACTTTTATGAAAACAGAGGTAAATTTCAATGCGAATTTTTTTTTTTAAAGTTCAAATAATTTCAATGCAAGTTTGATTCCCTGTTTGATATAATAATATTATGTCAAACTATAAATATACTAAATTTGTTGGTGTATTCCTTTTATCAATTTTGGCGGAAAGCGCAAAATCCGCTAAAGTAAGTCCATTGATAAATGGCTTGTGTATTATAAGTTTACATCTAGCACATTCAGATAGCGCTAAATCAAAAATACGCTGACTTGCTAAAAAGAATTAACTTACACCAAATATCGTACATGCAAAATAAATTACATTTACAGTATATAATGATGATCTAAAATGAGAAATGGTTATTCTTATATATTGTCAATTTTGGCTATTGAACTTCATCTACATCAGCCAAACAGCTAGGTTATAGACCTAAACGGAAAGCAATGAATTGAAAATTAATATATCTAGTATCATGCTTGAAAATAAAATAAAGAAAGCATGGTTTTCTTCATTTCGAATTTATATTTTTTTCCAAGAATTTAAATTCTGTTGTAAATAAAAATGATAACTATCTAAATAAAAATACTTACCTTGGGATTACAGCTTTATCATTAGAATACAAGGCTCGTTAATATACAGTGTATTTTAAACACTTGACTGATGCAGGGAAACGGAATAAGATATGAGACAGTCTATAATTGTTAGACATCAAAAAGTTTTCCAGTGTAAAATTAATGAGAGAACACAAGAAACAACTTTAAAAATCGTAATTCAGTAACTGTTAATTTACTTTTAATGACCTTATTTATGTAGTTCCGGTTGAATCAATAATTCATCGGATGCGATTTTCCCTGTTTTTTTTCCCATTATTGTCAGTAATTTCTAAGCAATTGAAAAAAATAAATAAAACCATGCTGATGACTGCAAACACACCTCTGCAAGATAAATAAAAACAGCAATTATCTATCTTGTTTGTTATAGGAGCATTTAACACTGGTTAAACACTGGTTCGTAATAACAATGAAAACATTTATAGATTACATAATAAATGTCCCCTCAACATTGGATTATACGAATCAGAACAGAATAAAACGGGATGACATGTTTGAAAAAGATTGAATTATTGCGTGTTATTTAAAGAACTTTAGTATCATATCTTAAGCATTATTCGTGATATGACATATGTACGTGTGTTTTGATGTTTTGTTCTGTTCAAGAAATCGTGAAAGAATAAACATTAAAAATTAAGAAATAATCCCTCTTCTAGTTTAAGTAAGTTTTTTTCTGATATATCTACTGTGAAACAAGAAAAAGAACAGGGCTTCTTTCAATTATAGCTCTGTTAATAACGGGGCGCAATTGGTACCATCGGGAATTCCGTTGTTAGATTTTTGGAAGACCTCGTCTCCAAAAACCACAAAGATATTGTCATTCAGAAACCCAAGCATCTCTTTGATGTCAACGTCAGGGTACTTGTGTGTACAATCAGAATTCCTCTTAACAAAATAGTTTTTCAAATGACCAATGACAAGGTGAGTAAATTTTCGAGTTCTATTTTTATTGAAAAGCTGCTGTCAATGATATCGAAAAGCCTGGATTTTAATACATCTTGGGAATGTTTGTGTGTAAAGATGAATAGTCGTAAGTTTTTAAGGTGTTGTTTTTGGTAAAATATTTTGATTTCAAGTTGTCTAGAAGTTCCTTGGAATTTTTAAGTATCCACATCTGCTTAACACCACTTCTTGAATATATTGTTGCACATTACTCTTGAGGTTTCTCCTTCACTACAAGATCTTTATGAGGAATAGATAAAGAGGCTTGGTTGAACATTTACTGGAACCCGCTATGTACATGTACAAATGTATCTCTGTTTGTAAGGATTCTTATGAAGTTTCGGAATCCAATATATATATATATATATATATATATGGTTGTTTAAATTCATTTTGGTTTTTTTGGATTTTAAAGATGATCAAAACTGACATAAGATTTTAGGGAATTTCATCCTTAGAAAGGGAACTATGAGTATAAGTAGAATTGCCACGTGTAGAATTAAAACCAAATTCTTCTTGTATACAATTCATATAATGAACCTTACAAATAAAGGCATTCTTGTTACCTGCTTTGTCAGCAGGGACCAGTACGTACTTATCATGTAATCTATCTAATTCTTACACTTCTGAATTATTGAATACAGAAGGATAGAGGGTTTTCATATTGTCTTCCTCAATCTTTTAATACGCGAGTTTGACATGGATCTGATCAATTTATATATAATTAAACTATTCTGACAAAGTGCCAACGTATAGACATTCATCAGATAAGTATAAATGCGAATTGGGCAAAATTAAAAATATTTCTTATCTTCAAGATTTTCCTTTTATTATAGTTAAGAAATGCCGCATGGATGTAGCCTGAGATTTGAAAATAGAAAATGCCTTGTTCAGACCAGTTATCAATTGAAACTTATCGTATATACCATTCCTGAATTAATTTCTTTCATTCATATGAAGCAGAATTTATTCGAAATTCTATACGTCGTACATTTTTACAATAGAATAAGAAAATCAACTGAGAGATACAAACTCCATATAAAAGTGATGAAAGCATATTGCTGCATAATTAAGTAAGTGAAGTTCAAAATTTAAACTATCTTTAATCAACAATTTATCAAAATGTCAATTGATTTTGACTTTAAACGCACAATTTGTTAAAATTCAGATTATTGTTCCCCCTAAAATGAAAATAAAAATTCGCAAATATAATTTGTGCGTCTCTCATGATCAAAATATTAAATTTCCTTTACATGGACCTCTTTAGTCTTCAGACTAACATCCAATTAGTCCCACAAATTCTCGACTGGAAAAAAAGTAATCTATCTAACATTTTATTCTATGGATGATATAAATGTATAGGCTATTTGTAATGTCAATATGACAAATTCACCGTTAAAAAAATAATCATTAGCTTAAATATCGGTGTCATTTATTTCCCTTTTCTTTTTTTGAATTGGTTCGATCCAGAAAATCTAAATCTAAAAAAATTTTCTATTCAGATTTAAAATATTGACTCAGCTAATTGGAAATAAATCAACAGTACATAAAAGCTTTATTACAATTATACTCTGTTATTGGCTATTGAAATATAATTTTTTTTTGTATTTTTTTAATTAATAGATATTGCAGGAATGATTCAAACTGGTATTTGTAAATTAACAAAAGAGTGCCCTACATAAGCCACTGATACCCTACATTTATCACCACTGATGAAAGTACCCTAAAAAGATGCGCATTAGCAAAGTGTCACCAAGATACAATTTATATGCAATAATCATGTATTATACTTATTAGATTTAAAAAAGGTTACATAACCTGTGATGGTGTCACATATATTTATATTATCATAAGTGCCTTTAAATTCCATAAAGCATACTTTTTAAGACTCAATGAAGTCCAAATAAACTGAAAAGAAAAAATATATACCCCCTATGCTACTATAAGAGTATACTGGCAAAGTGCATTTGATAGGAGAAACTTCCATTTTTAGTCCTCTCAGAGTCGAACATAAAACTGGAGCTGCACATTGTTATAACGATCCTATGAAGGCCTCATTCAATGTTTTTCAGTGGCATAGTTCTGACGGCCACCCTATGGTATTTATGATTTTTCAGACGGTGGTAATACATGTACGGAAGAAGCAGAATGTTGTTAGAGAGAGCCTAGATAATTTGAAAACGCTGTTCACACAGGAATCCTGACTTTGAAGTGCAGTCAACATCATTGTTATATCCATTCCCAAGTAATATCATGCAATCTTCGAAGTGTTTGCAGCAAAGAGCAGGTTCCCCGATATGCCATTGTATGTATAAAGGCCTTCCGTCACTGAGACGCCAGTCGTCTTCGACAAGTTCGTCACTTCCGTCAATAAAGAAAAGGAGTCCTGAAAAAAATGTTTTCCTTGTTATCATTGCTACATTCCTGTAATAATGTTGATTAGGTCTGAATTGTTTGCATGAATAGACTTTTAATTAACAATTTTAAATTAGATGCAGGGAATATTAATCTATTTTTATCTCTTTGTATCATGCTATTTCATAGTAATGTACAGGAAAATGGCGTAGGACTTACCAGCACTTCCGGTAATGCTTTGTATAAATTGTCCCACTGCATAATGTTTCGCTACTGTATCAATCCGTACAAGATAGCCATTATCCTTTTCACATTCTTTCTCTGCATCTTTTTTGTTTTTTTGGTCTAGGTGTGCCTTAAAACAGGTATCTGGGAAAAAGGGCGATTCTTCATATCCCACAGAACACTTAGGAATATCTGAAAGAGGAAGTGATTTGTTCCAGCTATAATTTATTTCTCTTGTGGGAAGGGTTCATGTATTTTTCTCATTCAATATTCACATGCACGCGTCATGAATTATCCAAAACTAAAGAAATGCTAGTTTTTTTTTATTTTTTTTAAATCATTTACTTTAAAAGATGAATGAGGATGATATCTAATGATGAGGAATGAATGACTTATCCAATCACATTTAGCCGTCAAATTTTCTGTTAGAATACATCATTCAGAGAACATTTTTGCGATTTCTTTTTGTTTCCTAATCAATTACTGAAATTTTTTCTTCTAAAATTTTAATTTTACTTCATTTATTTCTTTTTATTCATAAAGGGAAAAGTTTTAAATCAGAATGATTCTTCTTATAAAAAAGGGCGTCTAATAAACTGTATAGTTATAGCGTACCGGTAACTTATGAACAACTTTAAAAACTTTCAATAGATGTTCTATAATATATATTATTATCAAGTGTTCAATACCTACCCTGTGTATAAGCTATAACATCTGTTGAAAGATAAGATTTTGATGGATCATTTAGGGAGATCCCTCGTGACAGCAGATAACATTGTTTAGAATCCGAATCGAAAAGTAACGAAGCACAATATTTATTTGTTAAGCAGGAAGCAGAGCATTTTATCACGGAAACTACTTTCTTGGCCTCAATCGCAAAAGAAACGAGTTCGTTGTAGTCGCCACGAGCTGCTCTGTGTAAAGTAAAATGTTGAAATTCACTGCCATTACCTCCCATTACTCGGAAAAGTACTACAATGTAAGATTTATTTACATAAATATAATTATGGAATACTGTATTACACTGTATATGATCCAGTATAAAGTTATTGACATATGCTGAAATTTAAGGTCATATACATATGCTTAATTTATGTGATGCTTTAATTAATTTAAACATTTTCTTTTAACTGAAAAAAAGACTAGAGTCAATGTATTTTTAGAGTTATCAAGTTATATATAACAGATAATGAAACATTTTTATAATAGGCCAACATTTGAGAGATACTCACTAATACATAGAAATGTAATCCAAGACATATTTTTCCTCTTTAATTAATTTTGAACATTTGATCAGTGAGTTGTAAATTCAATACTAATGTCCAGTGTTAAATATTGGTACATCATTGCTTGGAATAATTGAAGTTAATTGTGTCTTATTGAACCTGCGGTCTGTTTGCGTTCCCAATCAATTTTAATTAATCAATCATATTGGCAAGGAATCTCTTGTATGGATTGACATGTAAGTACCATTTTGATTATTTTTTATCTTCATTTTCTTGATTTATTTTACCTTTTGATGTTTATAATGTTATTGAATTTATTGTAAAGAAATTTAGATAACAATCAACTTTAAGGTATTTCCATCCTCCTGTGATGTCATAGCTTTTTACAATTTTTTTAAATTAATTTATATTCACACCGGAAGGAACAATATCTTTTGAAAGAATTCTTTTCAATAGCTTTTATGATCAATATTGTTAAGTAAAAGATTATTAAAGGTGTATACTCTCTGTATTTGAACAATCATTCAATCTTTAATGATAAATTTAAACTATACCAAATGAAAATTAATGCCATTTTTTTTACTTTGAATCGTTAAAATTGTAACAATTGAAAAGACCTTCAAAGTGTATTGCAGAATGCAAATCCATTATAAAATACTTATTTGAAAAATGTTCTTTAAAATTTTCGTATACCTTTATAGCTAGAGTATGAAATATATGCAAGTTCCTAATTACCTTGAACACAGGTACATATAGCAAGGCGCTAATCTCGTGAAAGATACATTGATTAGCCTTCTCATGTAAATTTCAATGGTCCTTGCCCTCTGACGTCAGACACAGATATCCGCACTAGATGTACATGCACATTAGATTTCTGTATTTTCACTTGATGAAATTAACATTCGGCTTGAATTATCAAGAAATCAACTCACCGAACGCTCAAAGAGTTATCACAAAGAAAAAAAGTAGGAAATGTAAACATATGCAATTATGAAGAGAGAAAGGGGAGAACGTTTTTTGGCTGTACACAATTATCATAGAATAGAAATCCGTGAACTGTTTTAACCCTTCTACTAAATTAAATATGACAATATAATGATTTTGAAATATATTTGATATTTTATGGCAAGGATACATATTACCTTTTAAAAATATCACTAAAGAATCAAATTCAATGTTTTGAAAAAAAGTTTATTATAAACGATCCGATGTGAAACTTATCATGTTGATTCTACCATAGGTAATCATAAATTGAATTATTAAAGCTTTCTTTTATATAAATTGTTTGGTATAATTTTTAAGTGTTATTTATTATAGTGATATTTTTATTATTGAAGAGAAAAAGCAAAAAGTAAAACTACCACAGTAACAATATAAAAAAAAAACAATTTTGAGTGTATCGTTTGCTTTCAAAATTAGTTATACAAAGACCGTTGTATTTGGCAGGAAAAAACACTGTAAACCCTTCATGGATCATGATTTATTATATTTTCAGGTAAGAGTATTATTACAAGATATTGTCGCCATCTTTTGCTTTTTGTAAGCCGTATGTAATTTTTATAAAGTTTATGTTGTATCTAATCAGAACTAAAGTTTTCTTTGTGACCTATTTTCTATGGGGGAAATCAGAACGTATGTGTTCATATCTTGTAAAATGTATATATTTATATGTGCGTGCAAAATGTTTGTTTTGTTTTTTGCTGATTTCCCCCCTTGTTTGTAAAACTTAATTTTTCGTCATTTACTATTGAATAAATGACATTTTCGTTCTCACAGATATTTGTCCTGTCGCAATTGAAATAGAATTCTGAGCAAAACAAAGCTGCGGTTAGCTGTTTGTATCTAGGAAATAGTGAGAGACATAAAGATATTTACATTTGCTGATGTCTTTCCTTAAGTAACAATGCATATAAAATTGAAATTCAATTTTTAATGACATGCAGTTGGTCACACGATCAGACTTTCTTGCGTATTGAAAGCAAACTGCACGAGCAATTTGGAAAGCTCAGGCTGTGACGTCAGTTGACGTCGTAGTAACGTTACGTTGTATTTCAATTTAAAAGTCTGAAAAATGCCTATATTTCTTTGTAACATAAATGAAAACGTAAAATATAGATATATGAAATAAGATATCCTTTTTTAGAATATCAGTGGGGTATGACATGAAGTTGGTATGTGATCAAATTTGATCACGTGACAGACTTCATGTCAACCCAAGTGAAATTTTTAAAATGATATTTTATTTCTTAAATAATATTATCTTTTAATTATTGTTTTTATTATTGAAAAACAAATAATACAAATAATTATATCTTTCGATGTCCCTCTTCACAATAACACAAAGTTACAATTTGCGCGGGAAAAACGTTATTTAAAAAAGTGTACACATCTGTCTACCTGGTATTAGCTTAGTAATGCAAGATGTACTCAAGCAAATAAGTCATAAAATTATTTCTGTTTATTACGGACATATATTAACGGAAGAGAAATGAATTATATTTATTTCTTGACATATTCAATTTGGATTGTTAATGATGATGATGCAAATGTTTGAAATAAAGGCTGTTTTCATATTTAAATTATGTTACTTTTAATCAAAGGTCTTCGGTTCTTGGACAAGAAGGAATTTGGTAACAAAAATTTTACATAATCCAGTAGGAAAATCTCTATACAGATTTCTTTTAAACAAGAAAACATTGAAAAGATAATCTGTTGGTCTTTTTTCTCTCTCTTTCTCTGTCTCCCTATCTCTCTCTTTTTTAAAAAAAAAATGAAAACCCTACAGATAAATTTACAATGTAAGAAGCATATACAAGAAGTCTTCATCAGATTGATAAATTGCAAAACTTTATGTAATTGATGCTTTCGAATTATTTCTCAGTCAATGCTAAGTCCACACACTTTGTGAGATATATCTTTTCAACGCAGATAAGATCTTAAGTAATTTTCATTTCACATATATATTTGATAACGCGGAATCACGGGCGGTCATTCCATTGACCTATCCTATTCTCACTAGCATTTAAAGAAGCACAATCTTCAATGTTATCGAAATTATTTTGTTCATTTTCTCTCCAATTGCTAAATGTTAAGTGTTGTCCTGTGGAATTCCATAAGAATTTCCCCTCTGTCACCATGTCTGTTGCACCGATCCATAGGATGATATCTACAAAGGAAAGGATTGATTGATTGATTGTTGTTAAAGGTCCCTCTTGAGATTTTTTTACTCATGTCGAGACGACATCACTTGCCGATGGAAAGCTTCAAGAATGATCCCTAACTGCTCAATTGCTCTGAGTGCATGCGAAGCATAGATCAAATTTAACAGCTCTCTATTGGCATGTGGTGGAGTATCCAAATGAGTAATTCTCAAGAGGGACGTTCAACAGCTAACAAACAAACAAAAACCAAGCTTCATTCTTTACTCCTCGCTAAAATATTCAAACCAGCGACAGAAAAACTTCAGGAGAATTATGCCATAATATATATTTGAGAAGTGGGGTAAACCATATTTGAATACCCAAACTTTTTGAAAATGTGAAATCACAAACTTTTACCAAAATCATCAATATAAAAAATTCGCAGCACAATTAAGGCTACAAAAAAGGGGGTGGTGCCTAATTTGTACGGAAATATTTAACTATGACATCATTCTAAACCAATAATTCTAAAACTAGACTTGGCTGTCTTGTTGAAGAGAACCGATTTAATCAGAATGGAGGTATTCGTCTTGTATCCCTTACCTTCTCTTTGGTCCGGCTTAAGAATGCTCATAATGAAATTATTCTCTTCTTGCGTTTCAATTTCCACAGACGTACTACCATTTCGGGAACATTTTTGCTGTATTAATACCAAACATAAAAAACTTTCGTCAAACTATTGCTGCATATGTATTATAGACTTTTAAGAATTTAATGCTTAACATTGAAACATTGTTTTTAGATTAATGCCTTTGTATTCACCCATGTCAATTCATCAAGTGAAACAAAATAGCAGGATTGACGAAAAAAGGTCCAATCTGGGCCACAGACTTTGATCAAAGAGAAAAAATATCTTTGAATAGGTCATAAAATATCCGCAAGAAAGCGTTTATCTAGCTTTTTTATTACTTTATATGACTATAGAGAGGGTAAATTTTGAATATTGAACAACAGATATTTTCAATCAAATTATTTCGCAGTATTAAATTATGTAATCTCCATGTTATTTTCATAACAATGACAATTAAAATCAATGATTGATAGTCATACCTCTAGATTCAAGTGCAATCAGCCTTTTGTCTTACGTCTCAATGATTTTATTTACTGATGCACTTAGGTCTTTGAACGTAATTCTTAAAGAATTATTTCTTGTTGAACTGCTGTGCAATCTTCGCTGTTATATATGTTCTGGCTAAATCTATTGTGTGAAAACAGGCAAATGCACATTAGGCACATGTAACTAAATATTATAAAATATCTTAGTTTTCTCTGCAACAAAAGGCAATATTTTAAATCATTAAATATTATGAAGAGATATATTTTAATGCTCTTTTCATCATTTATGAACTTTTTTTTGTACAAAACCCACGCATAGAAAACCTTTTCCGATTTCTGAAAAAATCTTTAATATTTCAAGAAAAATAATTTCGCAAAAAACGAATGAACAGATTCGCTTCATGTATGTTCTTTCATTTAAGCATTGCATTATTGTTTCATTAAAATATTAATTAACAAAAATCATTTCTCACCAAAATGTTCAGTATATGTTGTGAATGATATTTTGCAGATGCATTGCGCTACAAATTCTTCAAAAGTGTTGCAAATCAGATCTTATATACTTTAATGTAAATCTTGGATTCCCTATTGTGGCCCCTTTCATTTAAAAAAGAATAAACGCCCCGTCGTCCAAGGATACTTTGTACCAAGTTTTGTTAAATTGGCGCAGTGGTTCTTGAGAAGAAGTTGATAAAGTTAACAGATGGACGGACAGACAAATGACTAAAAGCTACCAGAAAAGCCCACTTTCTAAAAACTACCGACAAATTTTCGAACATCAGTAAATATTTAAGAAATCCGTTTTTATACATTAATTCACTTTTCATCTTTTACATTTACTGTATATCATGATTCTCCATACAAGTAACATGTATTTGACACCCCTCTCGAGAATTTTCACCCATATGAAAACACCACAATTTCCGGTTAAGAGCTGCAAATTTTGACCTAGACTCAGCACTCAGGGCCAATTGAGCAATGAGGGATCATTTGCATTCCAGCATCTACTGCAACACGGGACCTCGGTTTATACGACTTCATCCAAAGGACCGGTCTCCACGTCAAACTGTGGAATTCGAACCCCCGACGTAAGGATCAATTCCTTTATTACTCATCGACTCAAGTGTAGAAATTCTTACAAGTACCTCTGCGCCACACGAGCGAATACACATGTACCACTCCGCAACGCAGGCGAGTACAACTATTAAAAAGATACTTGGGTTTGCGATTGACAATCTCTTTATGTATATTTCCTTTGGAGATCTGTTTCCAACAATGTGTTTAAAATCTGTTGGCAGGAAATCATGTTCTATTAAACAACCTTTTGTTCATATTCTTATTCGTCCTCTTACACAGGACGACGGAAATTTTTAAGTCCAATTTGAGGAAAGTGTTAGATAAACAGCCTCTTAGTGCTATGAATTTTGAATGAGACAAACTACTAATAAAGAAGAGATTAATCGTTGTTAGCTATCCCTAATTTTTAATATGACTTATTCTTGCACGAAGTATAAAACAGGTAAAAAGTCATTTAATAATATTATTTAAAATATTTAATCAAAATATTTTTTTGTATTTACAGCTTTTTAAAATCATTTTTGAAAGGGAGTAGATTAAGTCTTTATCACCAAGTTGACCATGTTTAGTTCCAAGATAAGTTATCGGTATAAAATCTTTCTTTCTTTCTTTTTTTTTTGTTGAAATATTTCTGAAGTTTGAATTCGTTCCGGAAATGCCTATATATAACACTTTCTTCATTTAATCTTAATTGTGTATTGGTTTTATTCAATGGAAATTTATAAAGAAAAATAAAAAGCAAAAAAAAATTCTTACCATAACTTTTAAATGAATATTTTTTCCTTAGTTTGCAGGTAGATATTTTCTGTATATGTGATGAGCCTGAAACCATTCGCCGAATGACTTCCTTATTAACACTGCTTTAAACATTCTCCCATGGGCGATTTTTGCAAAAAGTTTAATTTTGAAAGTAAGTAAACCTTTTGATGTGTATCCTTCCAATCATTTTTGGCCAAAAGACGACTTTTTCACTAAAAATTAAGGAAACGTCATGCCTTATGTAAAATTGCATAACGTTTGATACTATCTTAAAACTTATAGAGTTTACGGCAATTTTTTTTTTAAGATTATACACAGTCTTCGTAGCGTACTTTTTAACTATCATGATTATTTTAGTAGTTTTTCAAATGGAAAGATAATAGAATTATATTTTGTAAATCTCTATTCTCATGAAACAATTTCAATATATACATGTTTACATACAAGTTTAATTTGTCTTATGTGTAACAAATATTTTCATACAATGTTTTTAAAATGTAACAAATCAAAAGCTTTACTACAAAGTCAAAAAGTACGAATACATGGACTTTTTAATATCACATTGCGCAGCGGAGCAAACACGGACCTCCAAAACATCAGAGGTTGGATTAGCTGGGTGCCATGGAAAAGGCAGCATCCCTTGTCGACCGGTTACACCAGCCGTGTGCTCCTTGTCATTTTCAAATAAAGGGGAAAATCCTCTGACAGCTCAGTGCGTAAACATTGCCCTCACAATCAGTATGAAAGAAGTCATTCAGCATTTGACTTAATGATAAAATATATTTGCGGACAAAATGCAAGGTCATTGTATCGACCATATAATTTACAAAAAAAATGATTACTTAAAACAAGACTACAAATAGTATAGACGGCATTTGAGTGACAGAGACAATGTACATGTATCAGATGAGGACAATCCGTAAACGTTTATCTGTTAAATTCTTAACAAAAACTTTTAAAAGTTTGAACGTCAAGTAAAGACGTAGGCGCTTTAGAGTTGCTTACCCTGTGAAAGCAGAGTTAAGTGATAAAAGAAATAAAAATCCTAACAAAGGAAATTAAACAACGTGTGCAATTCTTAAAAAATGAATTTCAAGTATTAAAAAAGATTTAATGATTGGGCAGTCGATACTTTGTGAAATGTATAGGAATAGTATATCTTAGAAATTCTTGGCACTATAATTTGACGTTACGTTACCGTTAAGGGTGATCCGCTGGTACAAAACATGTTGATTTAAAATGAAGTAAATTGATTTCTGATAAATCGAATGAAATGAAACATCACACATCAACAAAACAAATATCTTTACAGATAAGATTATATTATACTTATTTTAAATTTCTAGTGAGTAATATAACGAAGATTGACATTGTCCACGAACTTTTCGATCAACCCTAGTATTAACTCAGCTGACAAACGTATATTGCAGCAAAAGTAAAGGAAGTTGACAATTGAAAAGTCGAGAGAATCACTTTTATAAGAAAGCTTGTTGTTAGATTACCATTAAAGTCTTTTAGTAAAAGATCCAGAGATGGAACAGACAGTGTTGTATCTTTTATTTCAAACTCACTGTGATATATCGCGTCGACATAAGAATGGAAAAATGTATTATAAATCGCATTAAGTCGTCGATATATTTAAATGTCGGGTTGGAGGCCACAACAAGAAATTTCTTCTTTTCACGTAAACTGTTTCGATATAATTGTGCTTCATATAAATACAAAAATACAACTGCTTATAACGGGGCAAAATTGGTACCCATGGGAATTCCGATACATTGTTTGAAGACCTGGTCTAAAAAAAAAACACATAGATATTGTCAATCAGAATGTCAAGCAATTTTTGAATATCAACAGCAGATTACTTAATTGTGTTTATAATCAAAATATACATAGCAAAGTATTTTAGCAAATGACTTATGAGAAGGTACTTAAAATTTACAAGTTTCATTTTTATTGATAAAGCAGCTAATGGTGTCAGAAAGCTTTGACTTTTATTTATCGTGGGGAATAGTTGTATATAAAGATGTTAAGTCGTGAGATTTTATGTACAATTATTTATTTAGGGGTTTTTGTGATTTAGATTGTTTCAAAAAATCTTTGGGATTTTTTAGTATCCACATCTGATTAAACCACTTCTTGAATATATTGTTGAACAGAACTCTTGAAGTTTCTCCTTCACTACTGTTATTATCTTTGTGAGGAGTGAAAAAAAATGTTGATAGAACATATTTACTGGAACCCGCTATGTATCTTTGTTTCTAAGGATTTTAATGTAGTTTACGGAGATAATAGAAAACATACACATGCATGCCATATATGGTTTTCTAGATAAATTATAGTAGATGACAATGGAAATAAACAGTTTGGTAGTGCATTTCCTCTGAAATTGTAAATGAGTGCGTTTCCGAGGGGGAGGGGGGCACTGAGTGTCATTCGGAGTTAGATACCCTTTGTTATAATTACACTAAAGGTTAAAATTTATTTCCGAAACAAGTGCATGTGCTCTCAGAATAGACCTGAGAAGATGCGATTGATAACACACATAATGAAACGCTATCTAATACTTTCAGTGTTGGTCATTCGAATCGAAATAAGCCTTCATTATTTTTTATAACTTCAGTAACTATGTTCCATGAATACTGTAACACTAAACTACCAATTTTAACGATTTATATAGCTCTAGACAATATACTGAATTTTTCATTCCTCATCGTGACGTCATAATCAGATGTGCACAAGAAAGTCGCCCAAATCATATAAATCATATAAATTGCGTACCCCGTTTTGACGACGTCAGCAAACCCGCGACCTATGTTGAGCTGAGCAAGTGTAATGAAGCATAATCATCTGTTCCTGGCACTCTGTTATAAGTTTTACTAAATATTTCTGAGGAAAATGTGGTTTGATCGCTGTTTGCCCCCCGCCCAATTTTTTGAACTGATTTGCGGCAGTGGCATTTCTAGTTATGTCCAATTTATAATTTCAATATACTAAAATGTATTCATTTAAACAAATAATTAAAGCCATCTAAAATTATTGACAATATCCATCTGTCCAAAAGGGTTAGATCTTTAAATATTTGGATAATACCAAAAGCTTTTTAGGCAGGTGTTCCAAAAGAGTTTTAAATGAAAATATAATATTGACTTATAGTTGAACTATCATGGAGGAAATATATTCGTATTTAGAAATCACAATTAATTCGATACACTGTGACATTAGCATTGAATTGCTAAATTTGTTTGCTTACTTCAATGTACTGAAAAAAACGAAAAAAACGACATAAACATAATTTATAATTTCTCTACTTGTGATACAGTATTTGGAAGGATATTCAAAACATGGCAAAATAATTGGAAACAGTATTTTGTTTGACAAATATGGCAACAGTATTGATTTTCATTAACATATAAATATAAAAGTTTGAGGGTGTGGAATATTTTTATTGGCTTTTTGAAGTATACGTTTTTTATTTGATAAAAAATAATTATGAATAGGATGTTATTATTTTGCATCAGTAAGTAACCCTTCTATTTTCCAAATGGGCCATTCAATTTTATTGTCTTTAAATTCAATGAATATAATTATAAGATAAATAAATAAATAAAAAGAGTTTCTAGGTAAGTGGACAATGTAATTATATTTTCTTTTACCAAAAAGATGGTTCATTATACTAGTAATTGATCATTTATTTTGTTATTTTTTATATAATTTTGGGGATTCATTTTCTTGACTGTGATAAATTGCAAAATAACTTTTTTTTCGGCTGTGATTAATTTCAACATTATTGTGTTATGTTCATCAATTAGGCAAAAAAGTACATTTTATAGATTTGTCATCAATGGTTGGAATAAAAGGCAGTGCAATCAAAGATGCTTCTTTGTATCGAGCAAGAAGGGGAGATTACAACGAGATCATCTCGTCTGCTATGGAGAAGACGAATGAACTTTCAGTGATCAAGTGTTCAGCTTCCTGTTCAATGAAACAGAACTGTATTTCGGTGATTTTTGAGTTGGACACAAAGCAATGTTTTCTGCTATCAAAAAGAATCCCTCTGGATGATTTAACTAAAGCTTTTCTTCCATCAAACATAAAAGCTTTTACAAAATGTAAGTTTAATTTCTCAAAGTCACTTTGAAATGAAATTAAATGGATTTTTTAAAGGCTTTGACTGCTAATGCATTTTAAAGTCCAAAATGTAGAAAACTCACTTCATGACAATTTCTTGGTTTCTGAAACATAAAAGAATGTCTAAAAAAGAAAAAAAGGTAATAAAAGTTTAGATATGCAGTAGATATATAATGTAGGCCCCATGAAGAATCGGTAAAATGAATATACGTATGTATCTTTATGTGATTTTATGCGAAAAGTTGCAACTAGCATACAAAAAGTTGCTTTTCAATCTTTCAAATCTGTTAACTTAATCAATTATCTGAAAAGCATGGGTCCTATGTAGCGAATAGTGAATTTTACTCGTTAAGGTGTCATCAAGGGAAATTTGTCAAAGTAGGATTTAGCGATATTTTTGAATCTACACTTGTTTGGCTTATCATACATGACTGTGATCAGAAAACTTTTAAAATTCATGTAATATAATTTTTCTGTTTTCCATTAGAAAAATATGTTGAAGTATCCAATAATTAATTAATCATGAACTTTTAAATAACATTAGCATTGCAAAATTTTTAGTTTGCTCTTATTTCCCGCAAACATGGGTAACAGTCCCACTGTAGTTTTAAAGAAATATGGGAAGACCATGGCCAGGGAAATTTATGGCTATCTCAGGCCGAAGGTCCCAAATACCTGCGGACACTTGTCTATCACAAAAATGCTCTAAACCTTACCTAGTTTATGTCTTATTAAAGAAATGATATTAACATAGATTTCAATGGATTTTATACATGAATTGCTAATAGTTTGTCGCATTTCTAAAGACTAATTCAAATGAAATGAATGTCTAGTAGATTTTCACACCAGATTGGTGTTAAATCTGAAGAATAAATGGGTTATATTATCATGCACTAATAAATTAATGAATATATGGATCCTCTAGTAGACAAAGTAATAATGACTTAAAGGTGTGAATATAACATCACTGGTGAGACGTTTGAGGCAAAGATCTATAGAAAGTGAAAAGGGGCTTTTAAAAATTAACCCCAATAACCTTGAAATAATGTTTAAAATCAGACTTGTGTATTTTATATATGGTATCAGTATTTTTTTTCAAATTATACTTCAAATTGAATGCTATATTATTACAGAAGATAAATTAATGAACATCTTTGATTTAAATTAGATACTCTTGGATGTTCGGATTTTGGATACCAGAAAATCTTAACTTCTAGTGATAGATGTTTCAAGGCAAATTTCGACAAGAAAAATAAAGAGGACGCGGGAAAAGAATGTGCCAAGGATGATGGATTTCTTGCACAAATCGATTCCTTGGCTAAACTTCAGGAAGTGATAATGTTTGTTCTAAACACAACAGGTATTCCATGGAATATCCAGTCTTTGTTTAAATTTTGATTATACAATCATTCAACTCATTTATCTGACTGTGTTTTCCAGAACCTAAAATTGACTATAACATATTCATTTTATTGAAATTATCAAAATTTTTTTTTTTCATTTTTTAGGAGGTACGTATTATATCGACGGAAGTGACGAAGCTATTGAGGACGATTGGCGCCTTTCTGATGGAAGAGCAGTTTTTCTGGATTGGAATCCTGGTGAACCAAATGCTTGTTGCAAATCTTTCGAAAGCTGTCTCGTTATTTATAGAACTGGAAAAGTTAATGACATTCCTTGCATTGATAATAACAATTTTTTGTGTGAAAGGCTTGAAAACATCAATTGAGTTTTCATAATTACCATAATTTTATTCATTATTTCATGTCATATTTTATATTTTTGTTTTAGGCTAAAATAATCGCAAATATTTTATGTGAAACAAAATTATAAATGATTTAAATTTAATGTGATTTATTGCATATTGTTTGGCTCCCTCTCGAGAATCATTCAATTTAAATTTAATAAGCATGTAGTGTAATAAAGGAAAAACAAATTCTTTCCCCAAACTTTACAAAATACTGTAAATTTATTATGTTTGGCGTGTACGATATTTGGCGGAAATTGAATTTTCAACAAGTTGGCGTAAATTTGATTTAGCGCTTTTTGAATGTGCGTTACAGAAGCCTTTATACACAAAGTATTTAGCGATGTACTTGATTTAGCGAAGGCTGTTTTCCGCGAAAGGCGCTAAAAAGAATACACAGCCAAATGCAATACGTTAACAGTAAGTCATAGAAATTACATAGCAATGAGACAATATCTACAAATAGATTGCTGCTGCCTTTTCATGAATATTGAAGACTAAGGAAATGTTGATAATTAAGACATAGTAAAAGAAAGAGAGATGCGTTGCATGTTTACAACAATTATAAAAAAGTTATTTGTTATAGATTATATTGAGTAAGTTATTCTTGAAAATTGTTTCATCAACTAGTTTGTCAATAACTTACCTCGATTTAGATATTGTTTATTCATAGAGCAAGCTCTTATACTGTTGTAAAAAATAAGAAGAGCGATTCTATTCACTAAGGTTTCTCATTTTATTACCATTTCACTAATCTGTTACATGGATATTCTCTTATGACGGTTGAATCCCCTTTGTCTCTGATATAATTTTGTTGCTTTGAATAAAAATGAAACTCCCTTGAATTTTGTGTATTTCAGTTATAAATAGAACCGTGAATCTCGTTGATGTTTGCGGTTATAATGTAAATTAATGTTAACTATCATATTATGACGGTATCTTGCAGATAGTACAACCACAAACAGAAATCAGTGCATCGATTTATTGTGTTACAGTGAAAAAGTAAAGAACTGAAACAATACACAGGAGCTCGATTACATGATAAATAACATTAACTATTAACTAAATTAAGTATGGAATTATCGGAAACTGTGTATTAAGTAGTAAATAAAAAATATTTTAAAAAAGGTGGAAATACATGTAATGATTATTATCAAAGCCAAAATATAAGTAATGACACACATGGGTTTCCATCGGAATATGTTACAAACGTATTCAGTTTAGACTTAATTAAAAGATTATGACAATAAGAGTATTCCATACTTTTGAGAGATAACAATAGGTATTCCTTATATTCAAATTACAAACAGTTCATACAAAAACAGTTTAACAGTGATAAATATTCCTGTAGCGAGCATAAACAGCACAGGTTTACAACAGGAAGTGATGAATACACAAGAAAAGTAACTCTAAATGTACAAACAGATAACTCTAGATAATATAAAAGATAAATATTTGATTAATTTTGAAAGATAACTCTAACTCTTAATAAAATAACTTACTAGGAAAATAAATACACATATAAATTAAATGTTCATAAACATTATACATCACAAGTACTTGGCAATCACATTTTGATTTCACCATTTACTTAAGCTTGGTCTTCAAGTTTTCCATCCCTGATATCTCAAACACTGCGAGCTTACATTATACAAGATCTATTTTTCGACAAAAGTTCCTACGAATTGTGAATCTACATTCAATTATATCTAAAATGCTGTTGAAACAACAACTAAA
Organism: Saccostrea glomerata; assembly: GCA_003671525.1. Lineage (NCBI taxonomy): Eukaryota > Metazoa > Mollusca > Bivalvia > Ostreida > Ostreidae > Saccostrea > Saccostrea glomerata. The sequence goes on from PRKT01000127.1 coordinate 877,615, forward strand.
CATTATATTTACGTAACATAATGTCTGAAATTTCTCAATAATTGGTTGAAAGGTGGTGTTACAGATTTTGATCAAATGTTATAATTGTTACTCACACAACAGCCTCTCTTGAAATTAAGCAAAAGAAATTTAATTGGGTGGTTCCGTCACTATTGTAACCACATATCGCTAAATATGGCCTCCTGAATCCCTTTAAAGCCACCATTTTTGACATCTTTTAAACATAAAAAAAGAAATATAGTTAAATGGAAAACAAGCATTCTGAGAGTATTAGACATACATGTCCCTTATTCTCTTCAGGATGTCTTCAGGATATCATATAATATCCTGTACATGAAAGAGTGCCCCCCAAATGTGAACATTTCGGTTATTACTTGTTTATGAGTGAAATATTTTGGAATCAAGTTGATCCTTCACCACAGATAAAATGTCTCCAATTCACTCGCAATGTAGCAAAAAACTGCAGAATTAAAATCGCAAAAAAATCGCACTAATATGATTGAGAATACAAAAGGATTTGCATTGAAAATAGCAACCACAATCATTTACCAAACCTTTTTGAGATTTTGTTTGCCTTTGACTTAAAAAAAAAATCCACAAAAAGACGAAAATTGAACTCATTTTCTCAACGTCTTTTTCTCGCTTCATATTTACAAACCATGTTGACATTCGGACCTAGTATGAACAAATTAGAGTTATCTCCCGTTAATTTTTCTTTCCTATATTGGTCAATGCCAGTACACGAAACACATTCTATCGTTTAAACAGGTCCCCAGATATAAATCAATTTAACGATGGAACATTTTCTATCGCCTCTACAAAGCTATCCAGCATGTATCAAATCAATTAATTTAACATGACAATATCTTTTGGGCATTAATCTAGTGCTGCACGAACCCGATCTTTAGCCTTAAAAAAATTAAAAATGCCATATATAATTCCGTCAAAAATTAATTAAGCAGGACAAAATGTAAGCTTAATCAACTCATTAAGATACACTCACATACCAAAATTCAGTTCAATATCTGCTAGCGTTTAGAAAAAGGTGCGGAAAATCAAGTGTAACAGACTTACAGACAGACATTGGGGCAGCTAAACATGGGGACAGACAGACGGAAGGACAGACTCAGAAGAAACCTATATTCCACTCTGGTTTCACCGGTAGGGCCAAAAAATATGTCTGTGACATAGTAACATTGTTCAGGAGTCAATTGAAAATTTGTATTTATTCATCACCAAAACCTGTACATGTCGCTTTTCTCCGAAACATGGTGAAGAAGTTACGGTATAAGACCCAAGTTTAAAAGAGAAATCAGTCGGATTATAATATCTTGCTTTGCATTAAATGTTTTGAAGTAAGAATTGAGTGTATATTTTTTCCTTTGATCGAAGTATCAAAAAAAAAATTTGGACGGAAAACGTCAACAATGCGCGTAGAGCATTGATGAAAATGTTTTCCTTTCAAATATTTTTTTTTTATACTTGGATCAAGGGAAAAAATATTACATTCATTTTTTATTAATTAATTTTGATTTTTAATTTATAAAATGAAACTTTCTTTCACATTACTATGAAATTTACGCATCAAAAACAGTGCGTATGAAGATATCCCAACAACGTTAACGTTGCTGATATTCAAAATGGCTAACTTATAGGGCTAACGAAAAAACAAGTTTTTCAATATTGTCGTGTCATAACAACTATTCTCAAACAGTAATTTAACAGTTCTTAAACACAAAAAAACTTACCTGTTGTGTTATTATACTCTTCTATCTCGGAATCCCAACGGGTGTATTTTCCCGGGTAAGTTCTTAAATTTAAAGGGAAGCTACTCAAATATCCTAACAGTTCTAGGTCACAGAAATTTTGAATTCATTTGCGCTCCTTTTCATCTGAATTTCAAACCGAATATATTAATACGTATCACAACCTGTCAATGCTGTAAAATCTGAAAGAGTCTGTTGTCGAATGTTTAAGATTAAAAGAATTTCGTCCTCATTCATTGAAATTTCATGCGATGTCGTTTTTCTCGATCATTTCTTCCCCAGCTTGCTTTCACTGGACAACAGAACAACCATCATTTTTAAACACCACCCTTCATTCACTAAAACATAGAACATGTGTATAACTGTATTTGAACTGATCTGAATGTGGTTTTGGTTAATATAGAGATCGTTTGAGAACTTTTTTGATCACCCCTTGTATAGATGTCGGGGAATCATCTCCGACCCGAATCTCTAATCAAATCGAATCTCTATTACAACTTTTTGACATCAAAGTGAAACTTTTGATATGTTTAATAAACTACAAATAAATTTGAAATGTTTGTGGATGTAAGACAATTAAGCTTGTTCATGCATATAAACATTCTTTACGTTGAATTGTTTATCTGAGAATAGAGAGATTCTCACAATACTAATTAAGTTATTTTCCATTTGAACATTACTAAATTAACCATAAAAGTACGTCATACAGACTGTGTAATCTTGAAAAAGAAATTTGTTCCATCCTTTAAAAGTTTTTATTTTTTTATTAAACGTACATGCCATATCCGTAATTTAAATTTTAAAAAGTCGCTTCTTGGCCAAAGAAGACTCGTTGGATACTTATCAGAAGGCCTACTCTTTCAAAATTAAAGTTTATTGTAAAAACAACCCAAAGGAAAATGGTTAAAGTAGAGATAATAAGGAAGTCTTTCGGCGAATGGTTTAAAGCTCATCACGTAAACAGACAAAAGCTACCTGCGAAAAAAGATTCATTTAAAAGTTATGGTAAGATTTCATCATTATTTTGCTTAATATTTATCTTAATCACTTTAAATTGAATATAAAAATTACTCGTTAAAATACATTTGTTTTAAGGAAAGCGTCAAAGACTTTTCCTTATTGATTGTAACTTTAGTTTGACAAATAGACAAGAATAACGCTCCTTTAGATGAGACGTATAAACCGAGATCCCATGTCACAGTAGGTGCTTGCACGAAAAAGACCTTTCAGTCCTCAATGGCCCAAGAGCCGAGTTTAGTTCAAAATATGCAGATTTCCGCCGGCAAGTACAGTAATGGCCTTTCTAAGTAATAAAAGAAATCTTGAGATGAAAATAATCAAGAACAATAACAACAACAGGAGATTCTTATACAATTCAATTGCTTAATCATCATCATCAACACGGCCATCCAATACACCAGAGGTGGGATCAAGTACCATGGAGGTGGGAACAGCCCCTGCCAACTGGTCACATCCATCGGGTGCACCTTTTCATAATTGGATTGGATATCAGACAAACCTCGTCGACAATTGTATATAATGACCTAATATTCAGTATAAAAAATGTCAGTCAGCATATAACTTAAGAACCCTCTCTACACTGCACACTAAAGAGTTCTGATTCTTTGGTATTTTTTTGCATTTAGAGTGATCTGCCCTTAGATCTCAATTCTAAAAATTAGAAATTCACAGTATATTACAAAATTTGTAATCAGTTCAAGTATTCTTAACAATTTAAAAGGCAAAGATAAATTAATTGAACATATTATTTACATGAATTTTATCTATGGAAGTAAACAACAGTGATTTCTATTCAATGATACTGTGTTGTGTTTGCTTATTTTTCCTGGGGGCAAATGCCACGCACCATATAGTGAAAATCATATAAATAAGCTCTATATTAACACCTTTATAGAATATATTTTTCTCAATGTCTAAAAACATTTTGTACTGGTGTAGAGAGGGTCCTTAATGATAAATTATTTTTTGCTGACAAGGTCATTGTATCGATCAAAGAACTTACAAAATAATTATCTAAACGAGACTGCTGATATTCTTGTTTCAGCAACTTGTTTTTCATTAATTTACTTCGCATTAGAAATGATTCATACGTAGAAAAAGCTCTTGCATATCGAATCAACTGAGAGATATTAGCCCCGTAAGCAGGTGATGGCGGTATATTGCTGCATAAGTAAGGACATTTGACGATTGAAAAGTAAAAGTCATCACGTTTATCATAAAGTTTTGTTGTTAGATTACAATTTTAAGTTCATTATAATATATTGAGTCAACATATAAATAGATATATTACTTTTGTTAAATTAAAAAAAAAAACCTTTGCGATATATCTGAATGTGAAATTGAAAGGCTATAGCATACAGTCATGTATTTTCTTTTTTCATGTAGAGGATTATGAATACATTTTTCTTTATAGTATAACCGAAAAGGATTGATTGATTGATTGTATATCGTTTAATGCCCCTCTCGAGAATTTTTTACACATATGGAGACGTCACCATATGCCGGTAAAGGGTTTCAAATTTAGACCTATACTCGGCACTCAGGGCTATTGAGCAATGAGGGTTCTTTAACGAGCCAACGTCTACCACGACGGAACTTACGTTTTTGGGGTCATATCCGAAAGATCCGCGACTTTAACTTCTAATGCCGATCGTTTCGCGAAGGAACAAGCACTACCTTTGTTTAAGTCTTAGTTTTGACGCAGCTCCGCGAACGAGAATCGAACCCGGGCCTCCCGATCACGAAGCGAGCGCTCTACCACTAGGCCACCGTGACCGGTTAACCGAAAAGGAAGGTTGATATGAAGAAATCAGATTTCAATGACGGTAGCGAATTAACTTAAACTGAAGATTATTAAGACACTATCTTTTAACAAATATAAATAATACATTAGAGAACAATACAATTTATAAATAGTTTCATAACCTTTAACAATAACAATATATATATATATTTAATACAGCATACATTTACACCAGAGTTTAAGAAAAAAATGGTAGCAAATTCATTTCGACAGATAAGTAATAAAGTAAAACATATCCAATTTAACTCTTACAATACAGAAACGTATTAACTTTACACTATGCTTAATTTTGGTTAGTTTGAACGGTCATTTATTCTTCAGGTTAATTACTATTGCACGATATCAAATTAACAATGGAATTCATGATAGAAATCATTTATACATGTACCCTTGAGCAAAAAGAATTATGGGTTAAATATATTTACGATTTCATTTATTTAATCATACTCCACTGGAAAATGGCATAGTAAATAGGAAAAATGAAAAAGTAGTACAATCAGCTGTGCCCATCAGAATTTAATAGTTTGTTTAAAATGAATATCTTTAGCATCATTTCATTTATCAATTTCAGAGGACTTGTGTGTACAATCAGAGTGTTTTTCCACAAATCAATATTGATGATGACCATGAAATCACACGATTGAACATTTTCGACTTCAGTTCTTTATTGAGGAGTAGTACTAGTATGACTATATAATATCAGTCTATTAAATCATGAGGGACTGTGGTAAAAATAGAACAAAAGACGTACATTTTAACGCTAAAGACTACAAAAAAAATTGGTGATTTTTTAGTTTTTATGGGTTTTTTAGTTTTTAAAGGATCCACATCTGATTAACAACATTTTTTGAATATTTTAAGTAATTTTTGCCATTTTACCCTGAACATTCACAAAAATTATGAGATTCATATTTTTTTATTTGAAAAAAATGGATGAAAATTACAATTTTAACATATTTGTTATATATGCGGTAGTATACATGTAAAATATGCCTTAAAATATGAAAACTCAAATCATGACGAAAACAGTTCTCAGATCAAAGAATATGATACAACCCAAGATCAGATAAATGATATAATAACACAGCCTCTTTAAAACATTACTGGAAATACAGAGGTCAGAGAAGAAACTATCGGGAGCAATGATACTATAAGCATGACAAATAGCTCATTCGAAGAAGAACCCACTTAAGGATGAATTCTTCTGATCATTTTACCCCAAGCGGGTCTTCGTACTTAAACATGTCGTAAAATTCAAACTGATAACAATTGACAAACAAGTTTTTCAAGTTTTTATGATTTACATGCTTAACTACATGTATATTTGATTTAAATAAAAAATCTTTCTATGTTGTATTAATGACCAAGACGTGTTCCAAATTACGATATTTACGACAGGCCTAAGATCGAGAGAGGAAGAAGACGGGATCGCACGTTTCAAAGCGACAGGAATGCCGAATGGCACTCCGTTAAAAGGTCGAGCCAATTTTTAACCGACAGAAATTTTAAAACATTTAAGAAATTGCCGATATCACAATTAGGCCTACAGGTACATTGTCGAAAGCGGTCCCCAAATATGCCAGTCAAGAGCGCCGAAGTGTGTTGACGACGTTCCAGTAGCCTCGCAGTGGAAAAAGCGAAAATGCAGGTTTCTAATGCTTTCAAACCTATTGAAAATAGCAATGTTTATGCATTATAGATACAAAAGTTTTAAAATACTTAGTATAATGTCACATCGCAAACTGAAACATGACATAAGCATGCCACAAACATGTACGGAACGTTAGGCCTAAGGGGTCTTCAGATGCGTGCAGACGACAGCATTCGTATTATCCTTTTTATTGCAACTTTAGCTCGTAGTATATGATAACTTTCCTTTGATATTGTAAATACAGAATATCTTATCCTAAATTTATAGACATACCGTACGAAAATAGTAAGATAACATCTATAATTTTAGCTGTTTACATTCGATAAGAAACTAGGTCGCTTCATTCTATGGCGGCCTACGCGGGTTAAAAAATGGAATATTTCTGAAACTTCATATAACATGTAGAAATTATTTGATTCTAAACTACAGGCATGAGTTTATAAAAATAAAGTCAGATCGACAAAATAATGATTTTACATTTTTTGAACAATGATAATACCAGTAATTATAATCTTTTTTTTATAAAATAATTTTTTTAGGTAAGTCTTGTTGTCACAAGAATTACAAATAAAGAACTTTAGAAGAGAGCAGGATTCTAGAACCACTAAAATCAGATGGAGAAAACCAAGCAAATCAGATTGAGAAAGTGGGACTGGATTTGACTAATCCCAGGGAAGCCACCATTAAACACCACAAACCAGGACCCAATCCGGGATCCGAGGAGCAAGAGAATGAGAGGACATATAACAAACTATTATGAAGTTTTATGTGTTTATTGATTACTTTATGTTCATAAAAAATATTTCGTAACAAAAGTGCAATTATTACCTGAAATTATCACACTAATTTTGAATATTTGGTGAATAAAAACAAATACTTTAATGCCTAAATGCCTTGATTTATTTTCATTAAATGCTGAAAAGAAATAGGGGGGTGGGTATATAAAAAATGTCAAAACTTTCTTATGTGTACACTAACCCCTACTTTTCATGCTATGAAAAGGATCAATAATACCTAAAGAAACTGTACAACAATTTTCTTAAAAAGTTTAATTGTAGAAATATGTTTTTCTTTGGTTTTTCGAGCAATTTTAAAGGGAAAATGTTACCTAATTTTGACACTGGTGAACAACATTTTTTTTGGTACAAGTTATTTAATTGGTATCTAATTGCTCATATTTTGCTTAAAAAATCAACTTTGCAATACTTTCAAGCAAATTTAAGCAAAATAAAGTTTAAATTGATTATAATTTTAAGTTTATGGGGTATTTTATGGTCTAATAGCATTTTTAATGAAATTTCCAATGCTCTATTTTGGCCTATGTTCGAGGGGTTGAGTCTCTCTTAGATGAACACTAAGATATATTTTTCTTGTCTTTAAATTATTCCTTGGATATTACACTTTCAGAAAAATATAAGCATGTGGAAAGTTTAATGCACGTTTTTTTTTCGGGTATCAGAATACATCCTTAAATTTTTGTCGCCATAAAAGTATGTAACTTTTCAACATTTTCGCATCATTATTATGTTTCCTGTCAAAACCATTTAACCTTGTTTCATTTAGATCATCCTCACGCCAATTTTGAAAGTGAAATTTGTGCATAAAATAAAAAGTTTTGAAAACGAATGATGCTAACAATCATGAAGATGAAAAAATTTAAATAAATCGAAAATAAGCATTAAACGTGTCTGCCATCGCAGGGGTTATAAGGAAGCATACAAAATATTCTACCTTTACTAAATCAGTGCTACATTATGACGTCTTAGTAGGCGAGATGACGTCAATTTTAGAATACAATTTTCGTAATATTCGTATTTAGAGATGTAATTTAACTCTAGAAAATGCATAGAAACGTGTAAACATTAACAAAAATAATTATTATTTTTTATTTTATTATGCTGTATCTGTAATTTTGATTAGAATCTACCACCGATGACGTCATATGTGTTCATCAAATAACTTGGGAATTGATCATGTCGCGTAAAAAGAATTCGGTTAAGACGGCATGTACAAAGATACCTAAAATGGAGTTTAAAAGCAAATATCGTGAATATTTTGTGAAATTTATATGGAGTTCAGTTACTAAAACAGGTGTGCTAATTTATTTTCATCGATTATATTCTCTTTCGAAGACAATCAGCCATATACATATCCCGGTCGGTCTTTCCTCTGTCATTTGTGACAAAAATAATGCAACAGAACAACAATAAGCTGGATATTTCAAAACTTAAGATTTGTACAGATGGAAAGTTTGCCTCCTAAAATAGTCGGAAAGTGCTGCTAGAATCCCGAAATAAGCATGGTATAACGAAAAAAACTCGGTTCATATGTATAAACTTTAAAACATAGAGTAAGGTTTCGTGCAAATGTGTGGAATTATTACTTTACTGACGTGACAGTGGGGTTCTAGCAGCACTCTTTAAGCAAAAAAGATGTTTTTTAAAAACATTCATTTATTTACTCAAAGAAATTATTAAATCCCGGGGTAATGTTGTTCTGTTATCTTCTTTATTGAGGAAATTTTGCTATTAATAGAAGTCACGTGATGTCGTGATGGTGGTGCACGTCTTTGCTTTAGACACTCTTTCATCTTTCTTCAATAGATGATAATAGTTTACGTTTATCAGCGGGTTTGGTAAATTCTCAAAATTAATTTTCTTTAAAAAGACTTAATTCCCCAAGAAATGACTTATATGCTTCCTTAACATACCCGCGATATATTCAATTTGTTAGCACTTTTCAACCGATAACATCCAAAGAACTATATGCGGTATATTGCATATATTTGCCCCCACAAAAGTCATATTTTTAAAACTTCCTGAAATGTGCTGAATTCAATAAATTGTATGAGAAATATAAATTAACAGAAAATATTAAAGTGTCAAAGCAGTGTATTCACAATTTTTGTTTTTATGACGTCACAAACTAGTCCGATTTTATATCCTTTTTCAGAAAGAGGACAAAATGGACAAAATTTCAACAATTTTAGCTTTAAAATTTATAGAGCGCAAGTTTGTTCAGGAACAATATTGACATATTTCATTGGTATTATCATTCTACCCATTATATCAAAATATTGATCCTGAACACACATGCGCTCGGTGACTTTTACTCAAAATATCGACGAAATATGTACATTTTTCTGTAAAATTCATAAAAACTGAAATTTACGTCATGTTTGTGACGTCATTGCGTACATATGGCGTCATTACTTATGAAAATATTCAGTGCTTTGAAGTCAGCATATACTCCCCTGTTTAAGAACTTAATTCAATATATATCCATCAAAGTTTAATTTTGGGGGCAAATATTGGTTATAACCGAACAAAGTTCTTTGAATTACAATGCTCAAATAGCAACCGAAAATGTTCTTTTGGTCATATGGTATTCAAGATTTAAAAAGAAACGTACATGAGTGCATGGTCAAAGTATTAGAACATGTTCGTTTTGTCATAATGTTAATAAAGTCTTTGTTTTCAGAGAAAATGGGATATTTTATATTTGTTCAACTAATGTGCTTTTTGACGCAAAATACATTCAGCCAGAAATTGTTTAACACTGACGATTGCGGAGAAGATCAAATGGAAACATTTTTCTTCAGAAGTATGTTTCAAGACATAAGCACATCGATGAATAAAATCATAAAGGTTTTGGACAAAAGGTTAAATGCACTAGAGTCTAGAGGTATGACTATTTACGATTTTCGAACTTGTAAAGGTAGCACTTTAGATTTATAAAATACGTTGACACCTTAATAACTGCATGTTTATTTTTTAAATTTAGATTTATTCTTTATTGATAGATGTAATTAATTTCATGGCAGATACACATGTATGAACAAGAAATAAAAAATATCGTTCTTTTATTTTTAAGTTTGTGACCCAGACTGGAGATATTTTCGTAAGTCTTGCTATATCTTTTCACTTGAGAAAGCGACATGGGTGAACGCACAGGTATTTACTCATAAACAAAAACATAACACTATTAATATCAATTTAATTTATCTTCATATTGGTTTATTTTGTTGCAATTATGTTTCTTTACTTAATCCAAAAGTTGAAATCGTTCTTAAAGTTCAGTCCATGTTCGTATTGATACAGCAAAAATGTTCACAATATGGCAGTTCGTTGGTGGAAATTGAAAGTGAAGAAGAGAATAACTTCATTGTAAGCATTCTTGAATTGCATCAGGGGGAAGGTAAGATTTTTCAGTGGAGAGTTCACAGTTCATAATTATATAAATTAGTCATTGAATTGCATATTCGTATGATAAATACAATTATTATGCCTTTTCTACATCAAAAATAAGGAAGATACGTTGCTTTCAGGGGTTGTTGCCGAATAATTTATTTCTAGGGTACAGTGTATCTATACTCATGTACTTATCTTAGAAAATAAAAGTTTTATAATTTTAGCAAAAATTGTTATTCATTTTTAGATACTTATCCATGGATTGGCGCTTCGGATATGGTAACAGAGGGAAAGTTTGTATGGAATTCTACAGGACAACCGTTACAATTCAGTTTCTGGGCGGGAAATGAACCAAATGATATAGATGGCTCAGAGAATTGCGTTCATGTATATACTAGAAAAGATATAATAGGTCGATGGAATGACAATACCTGTTCTCTGATAAGTAGTTACATTTGTGAAATGAAAATTAGGTAAATTATTTTTTATTAACATTTTTTTATATATATATTTGTCTCCTCTTTCCTTTTTTAAGTATTATTGCTTTTATTTTATTCGCTTTCAAATAAAAAGGTGACTATTAGCTACAAAATGATGAGTAGATTTTCAAGCATAAAAACTAAAGGGTTTTCCTGTAGACAATCTTGCGAAATATCAAATAAATATAATGGTATACAAAGAAAGACGATTTTACTGACTAAAGAGTTCAAATACAATAAAAAATGGGCATGTTTGAGAGAATGAGAGAGAGAAAGAGAATACAATGTGAACATTTATATATTATGTTACATGTAGCTATCTAAATTGCAATCTCAAAAAAGATTAGGTTTAGGAAATTCACTTATAAGTTGACATTCTGTAATATTACTTTAATAAACCCAGATGTTCAGGATCAAGGTTTGAGTAAACTGGACGTAGCCAAGCGAACGTTGTATGCACAAATGTCCACATCAATTTTTAAAAAGAAGAGGGAATGAGAAATGTGCAAGAAACTGAGTTTAAAGAGATTCTCGACTTTGTCATTTTCAATCTTTATCACATTGTGATTATTATTGAGAAGCTCATGACAGTATGTTTCTGACGTTACATGTGCCATATTGTTAAGTTTGCTCTTACATGTAGCCACAAAGAATGCAGACTTTAAAATTAGGTATCATTACTTTTATTAAAGCACATGGAATGAAACCTCTCATATCTTTCATATATTATAATGTAAAACATTCATTTAAAATATTATTTAGAAAGTATAGGTAAGATTGCCATCTTCCGCCAACTTTCCAAAAACCCTCGTACAATCTATTCTGAATTATAGTAAACTATCTTAATATCATCTGATTAAACATTCATTAAAATTTTATGCAAAGCGCTTGTCGCCAAATACGCAAAGTGAATGGATTGTGTATATCAACCGCTTGGGCCGTATTTGATCGTTGATAAAGACGGTTTTGTGATAATTTCTGCTTAAATTTACAGTTTAGTAATTGCATCAAATAGAGTCGGACACTTAATATTACATATATATACTGTTATTTACTCTTAAATGTGAAGAAATTGATTACCATTTAAAGAATATTAACATAAACGGAGTGCAAAGAAAACAATAAAAAAGAATTAAGGATTCATTTAATATGTAAAGTCATTAACATCCATAAAAACTAAATGATATGCAGAAAATGTGTTCCCTTTTCCCTTTTTTTACAACTTACATGCTGGGATTAAACATGCATGTACGTTACGTACATAACATCCGTTACAATAGAATTTTTCTTATAGACATTTTGTAGGGATTATAATTCTACATATGCAATCTAACGCATATAAGATATGGGGACTCGACTGTAGTATCATTAATTCAAAGAATCTAGGGAACTTGAAAATGAAATACATATTTGAATATCTAGAGAAATCAAATCAATTGTTAATTTTGTTAAACGGATGACATAATTGATGTTTTCTATGAAACTTTCACCTAAATAATGATTTTATTACTTTAAACAAGTATCAATAATCTTAATTACTTAATTAAATGCACAACACAGTCCACGTTCATTGAAATTTTGTTAAATAATATGAAAAAAAAACCATTCAACATCCGTAACATAGTAACGTTGGTAAAGTAGTTAATGTTACAGGCTAAATTACTAATTGGACAGTTGTTATACATGTAAGCTCGATGCAATATCGGCTAGCCATATTAATCTTCGTATCTGTTTAAAAACATTTTGGAATACATTTTCTATTTGCAGAGGAACTCTTAAATGAAAATTTGGAATTGTAGTTTTTTGAAAAAAATCCAGAAAACCAAAAAACAGAAAAAATGTAATTATAAGGTTACATGGATTCATTATACTGCTATAAAATTATTTTACAGTTTAAATTGTAGAAAAGTTTTAATGCAGTAACGCATGTTACAGATTACATATATTGATTGATTGTATATTGTTTAACGTCCCTCTCGAGAATTTTTCACTCATATGAAGACGTCACCGTATGCCGGTGAAGGGCTTCAAATTAAGACCTATACTCTGGGCCATTGAGCAGTGAGGGTTCTTTATCGTGCCAGCGCCTACCGTGACACGGGACCTACGTTTTTAAGGTCATATCCGAAAGACCCGTGACTTTCACTTCTAGTGCCGAGCGCTTGGCGAAGGAACAGTCACTACCTTTGTTTACGTCTTAGGTATGACGCGGCGCCGCGAACGAGAATCGAACCCGGGGCTCCCGATCACGACAATTACATATAAATGAATGTAAAAGGGCAAAGGAAATACCGGTATGCTATATTCATCAAAAAAATTATGCAGAAGGAATTTAATTATGTTCATGTAGATCTGTTTAACATGTAAGTAAATAAACTCCCCGATGCAATTGAACAATGAAATTTTAAGAGTAAAAGCCATATATACGTACATTGTAATTCTTCTCTTTACATGTGATATACTTTGCTTTTGTTTAGAAATCATGACTTATCTTTGCAACTTAGATATCTAGACAATTATTTGGTCTGACAAATGTAGTTTCAAATTGTAACGTGCGTTTCCGGTTAATTTCTTATCTGTAGATGCAGATTTAAATTTCTTACAAAAGTAAGAAATATTAACACTTTGTAGTAAAAAAGTACATTGCTTTCACATGTAAGAAACTTGACTTTAGAGCTCAAAGCTATGTTTATATATTGCAAAGTATGCTGAGTTTGTAAAAGATAATGATACTGTACTCATGGCATAACTTGATATCTTTTAAGCCGGAAATATTTGTTTTAAAATTATTATTTAGAAACCTAGTACTTATCATAGTCACTTACCATATTCGCGTATTGCAGGATAGGTCAGCGTTTTCTAGAAAAGTAACTTAAAGTAAACGTGGTTTAGTATATATATGTATTTAAAAAATCTGCAAAATCCAAGAGGGGGTGTTCTGGACCCCCCAACAACTCCCCACCCCCCAACCCCCTCCTCTAGGTCCCTGCATATCTGTATTACTGAAAACTGCGTAATAATTTGGGAGTATTTGATTAAAAAAAATTTCTACTTATTGTGTAATATAAAGGAACCATCTTTCTATAATAAATAAATAAAATAATTTTATTTGAACTTTTTAGGATGTAAGGAGATTTTTTTTCTTTCAAAAGGGAAAACGATATATTAAGGGAATTTTTTCTCTTGGGGAAAAATACCAATATCTTCTACTGGTTTCATGTAATAAATTTACAGCCGTTTGTAAATGTCTTGCTGCTTCTAATATGTTTGAATTTTGAGAGTCCGACATGATGCTATCATCCGAGGTTTGGCAAATGGATATACAATTTCGCGTGATTTACGTTCCTATGAAAGTACAAAATTAATGATGACGTAGAAAAACTTTCGCGCCATCTAGCGTTAATTCAGGTAATGTATGTTTTTTTACACGCCATCTATCGTCAATTCAATGAATGACTGTTGGTTTTACATCAGAGTCTATTGATTATGTAAACGAGTCTGTTGATTTTGTTTTAAGGTTGTCTGTTTTGTGTTTCAGTATCTTTATAAAATTAGTTGGTAGTTTTGCATTAACCCTTTCCGCCGCCCTTAGTAACTGATACAGCATCTTTAATATATTTCACAAAGACTTGAAATTTATATTGAACGATTGTTCCAAAAATTGCAGTGTAAGCAATAATCGCATATGGACAAGCAAAGCTAGTTTTAATCCCTATGATGATGAAATTAATCGTTTTAAAGTATGTACAATAGTAGCAGAGCATAGACTTGCTTTGGATTTTCTTATACGTACATGTACCACAGGTTCTAGTGGACAGGAACCCCACCCACCCCCCTCCTATACAACCCGGATCCAAAGAATTATTTTCATATACCGGTAGTTCTAGTACACTGTATTCCATATGAATAATCCAAAAACAATAACAGATAATTAATTTTAATTAACAAAAATCATAACCACGTTAATTTATACATGTAATACCATGGGTATGAGATTGTATTTAATAAAACGGTAATTCAACGTTATTTTTCGGATTTTTCATCTAGAATTCAATGTTAATGTGTACTAGAAGATAAATTCATGAAAAAATTATTAAAATATCTTACTCCATTTGGTCAAATCACAGCAAATATCATAATGACACGTGTTTTTTAGGACAGAAAACGGGCTTTGTTTGACTCATGTTGCTGCTGACATGAATGCCGTACTGGTTAAAAATCATGTGATTGGCCAGTGTTGTCGGGGTAATGTAAGATTCTGTGTTTCATATCGAAAGTAGCATTGATTTCATTCAAACAAACATCCAATCGATGAATAATATGGTATTCGATTTGTGAAATTTTACTACAATCGATTAAGCAAAGTGACACGCTGTTATTGGAATGAAAGTACCTTGAACTTAGAAATTATTTTTAATGTTTTCGATCGGAAGACAGAATTAGAAAACCTGGGTTTAGATTACTTTTTCAACCATATACTAAACATATAATTAATTATGATAATCATTTAATTAGTCTGTATATGTATTTATATGTATAATTCAACAATCCTTATTAGAATATGATTTACCTTGATGTTTTCTAAGCATTACAAAAACACGAAATATTTTGACAGCTCAATTCAAACCTCCACATTAAAAGGAGTTTAAAAACAAGAGGCCTAGGGGGCACAGCGCTCACCTGTGCACATCGGGCTTGAATTTACTACCCCCCTCCCTTCCAGGCGTTCATCATTTCAACAAACTAGAATCTACACTACCTGAGGATGATTCCATATAAATATCACTAATCATAGCTTTGAAATACTTGAAAAGCAGATTTTAAAAGGTTTCCCTACATATCCCTATGTAAAACTGTGGTCGGCCATTTTGGCCCCACCCTATCCCCAGGGCCGGAGGTCATGATTTGAACAAACTTGAATCTACACTACCTGAGGATGATTCCACATGAGTTTCATCTTTCCTGGCCTAGTGATAATTGAGAAGGATTTTTAAAGACATTTCCTATATATTCCTATGTAAAACTTGGGATGGCCATTTTGGCCCCACCCTTGCCCTGGGGGTCATGATTTGAACAAACTTGAATCTACACTACCTGAGGATGATTCCACATGAGATTCATTTTTCCTGGCTCAGTGGTTCTGGAGTAGAAGATTTTAAAGATTTTTCCTATATATTCCTATGTAAAACTTGGGCCTGCCATTTTGGCCCCACCCTTGCCCCGGGGGTCATGCTTTGGACAAACTTGAATCTACACTACCTGAGGATGCTTCCACATGAGTTTCATCATTCCTGGTCCAGTGGTTCTGGAGAAGAAGATTTTTAAAGATTTTTCTGATATATTCCTATGTAAAACTTGGGTCGGCCATTTTGGCCCCACCCTTGCCCCAGGGGTCATGATTTGAACAAACTTGAATCTACACTACCTGAGGATGATTCCACACGTGTTTCATCTTTCCTGTCCTAGTGGTTCTTGAGAAGAAGATTTTTAAAGATTTTTCCTATATATTCCTATGTAAAATTTGGATCGGCCATTTTGGCCCCATCCTTGCCCCGGGGGTCATGATTTGAACAAACTTGAATCTACACAACCTGAGAATGATGATACATGAGTTTCATCTTTCCTGGCCAAGTGGTTCTGGAGAAGAAGATTTTTAAAGATTTTTCCTATATATTCCTATGTAAAACTTTGGTCAGCCATTTTGGCCCCATCCTTGCCCCGGGGGTCATGATTTGAACGAACTTGAATCTACACTACCTGAGGATGATTCCACGTGAGTTTCATCTTTCCTGGCCCAGTGGTTCTGGGGTAGAAGATTTTTAAAGATTTTTCCTATATATTCCAATGTAAAACTTGGGTCGGCCATTTTGGCCCCACCCTTGCCCCGGGGGTCATGATTTGAACAAACTTGAATCTACACTACCTGAGGATGCTTCAACATGAGTTTCATCTTTCCTGGCCCAGCGGTTCTGGAGAAGAAGATTTTTTTTAAAATGCCATTAATTTTTAACAAATTCATGATTATCTCCCCTTGAAAAGGGCGTGGCCCTTCATTTGAACAAACTTGAATTCCCTTTATCTAAGGATACTTTGTGCCATGTTTGGTTGAAATTGGCCCAGTTGTTCTTGAGAAAAAGATGAAAATGTGAAAAGTTTACAACGACAACGACTACGACGACAACAACGACAGACAACGGACAAATTTTGATCAGAAAAGCTCACTTGAGCCATTGGCTCAGGTGAGCTAAAAATGGAACGTGTTTTATTTTTCCATACTCTTAAATAAATCATGTTTTTTTTTTTACATCTCTTCATATTTTGATAAGAGTGATGACTTCATTTTTTTCTATAATCATAAACTTCCTTTACTTCTGTAGCAATGTAGCTCTGTAGCAAAATACCACTCGTACATGAACATGTATATATCGCCAACATATAAAGTTTATGTCTGCTGACTAAAGTTGTTCATGCGAAATGTTTAATTATAATAATTTATTTCTTTTATTGATTTTTCGTTTACACGATGAAGGCGGGGTGTCCGGTCGACAGGAAATGCTTACATCTTCTTCGCACCTGCTTTCTCTTCTTATTTTGAGGTCCGTGTTTGAATGTTCTTTTACGTTTGAATACTGTTAATTATTTCCATATTGTATAGAAATCCAATGCTATGATTCATAAGACATCAGAGCTACATGATTATAAAAGCCAGACTTGTTTGGAAGTCACACATACATATCTTGCAAAAAGTTAACAAAATAAAAATATAGCTAAACAAACCTTTAGGGTTGGTTGCACAAAGTACATGTACCTTATAAAAATGACTGGAAAACAAATAAAATTTGTAAACACAATGGTAGTTTTTGTGTACATTTATATATCAAATTTTTAAGGACCTCTCACATAGAAAACTTATCTCCGCTGTGCATGGAACATCATTATATTTCCCATCTCTAAAGATTATGACACAATGTTCATAATTTTTGCAACAACTGTCTGGTTCGTCTGGTTTCCAGTCTAGATAGAGGAGATTTCCATCAGAAAGGCGCCAATCGTCTTCAATAGTTTCGTCACTTCCGTCAATAAAAAACTTGTTTCCTTGAGAAAAAAAGTTCGAATTGTAAAATATAACAGTTAAACATATATAATGATACATATATTCAAAGACGACAAACTATAATCCTTACATATATTAATTGGGAACAGATTAAAGTAGCAAGTTTTAAAGTTATGATTCTAAAACTTAATTTCCTTTTTTTTTTCAAACATCCATTTAATACACATCGATTTTAAAGAATTATCACACATCATAATTTGAGTTATGTACCTGATGGGAAACTTTGGATAAACTGTTTTACTGCATTATGTTTTGAGACGGAATCAATTTGTACGAGGTATCCATTATCTTTAGAGCATTCTTTTTCAGCTTCCGGTTTTGTTTTTGTGTCGAAGTGGGCCTTAAAGCATCTATCATTTTGCCAATTGGACTCTTGGTATCCAATATCAGAACATTTTAAACCATCTAGAACATAATGATAGATTTTATATCAGTAAGTACTCATTATTTCTTGCATTAACATCAGGGTTAAATAGGCCTGTCCGGTGTGAGACAGAAGTGTACGTTTTTTTCTTACTCTGTGTATTACTACGCCGCATAACATTAACCAAAAAGGTCATTCTTTCTATAAAGAAATTATAATAAAAGTGAAAAAAAAATATCACATATGCTAAAAATAACTGTTATTTAACTTATTAACATCAATTCTCTATAAAAATCAAAATTTTAAATAGGGTCGTGGACATGACATGTCTCCGATTTAGCTGAATTTCACACCATTTACTACATTTGGCATATCTTTAATAAATATGATGTTAAAGTCTAACTTTTCAATTTGGTTGCCATGGTAACAAGGATGTTATATTTAGAACCCTCCGATTAAGCAAATTTTGCTCTGTTTTAAATTAAATTAGTGCACATTCAATAAATTAGTGTAAATTCACATGAAAATTATATTCTCTGAGCTCATATTACTTAAATCTCAGAAATAAATTTCATTCAAGATATTTGAATGGATATTAAGCGAATTTTCTTCGCAGCATTTAGGCTGATAGTAAATTGGCAATTTGCCAAATTTGGCTTTTTTAGTCATATTCAATGAAATTTTTCACCATTTTGACAACTGATATATTTGTAACCATGTATCATTAAATAAACTATATATTCTAAGGTTTTATGAGAATAAAAAAAATTTATGGGTAAATCAAAAACTTTCTAGAAATTATTGCATGAAAATTGGCAATTTGCCAAAATTGACTTTTTTAGTCATATTCAATGAAATTTTTTACCATTTTGACAACTGATATATTTGTAACCATGTAACATTAAATAAACTATATATTCTAAGGTTTTATGAGAATAAAAAAAAAATCATGGGTAAATGTACAGCTTTCTAGAAATTATTGTATGACACCCCCCCCCCCCATTAATCACAAATAACAGATAAGATCATCTAAGAACATGCTTTACCAAATTGAACAAATTGTTATGCTATATGAATATACGTCAAATATTTAAATTTCTTTTTGTTAATTAAATAGAACTTCTGCAATTAACTCAGAGACAGGTAAATTAATATGTTGCCATTGAAAAACAAATTAGGCTTATAGTTACAATGTACTTTATTCTAAATATGAAATAAAACAAGTGAGTTTCTAACAATTCTCACAAATCTTTTGATGGCCTGTAATTGTTTCCAATTCCTTTGATTTATTCACTAAAATATGTTCAAATTCAAAACATTTGTTTATTTTTTTTAAATTTGTAATTTAAGTAAAAAGACAAACTCATATTTAATAAATGATATTAAAATATCTAATGAAAATATGAAAATAAGTCAGACAATATAATGTCAAAACACGTTGGCAAGACCATCTTTATTATAATGTTTGTTTGTCCTCTCCCAACTCAGGGTAAAATTATTAAGTCGGTAGGTAGGTTGAAAAATCTTTTTCCCAGGAAATTTCAAGATATTTGTTGATGAGATAAGATGGATAAAAAGAAAAAAAAACATCCTGTCTTGCAATGTAAAAAAAAGTTTTGAATTTTAGTCAGTCTGTTAGGGGAAGGCAAACAAATTCTTTTTAAATGCCTTTATATGCTAAATATTGTGGAATTAATTCTTATTATCACATTGCTTATCAGCATATTTAGATGAACAGTTATACTATTATGTTCTTTTAATGGGTATAAATATTTTTAACCATTTGACCTTGACCTTAGACATTAACTGACATAAAAAAACTTTAACCTTAACCACAACTTTTGAAGTTGAGCTAGATTTTCAAATTTCACAAGTGTTTTCCTTGTGACAAGACCTTTCTTGGGATACCTCGTGGGAGTCGTGGCATAAGCTGCCATGTATGGGGGAATCAGTGTTTCACAATTAATCTTGTTCTCAGTTTTGTTAAAATGTATTCATATTCTAATCATACATGACATACTGTGTGAAGCCTGCCAGTATAAAACTATAGATTTATGAGCCTATGTGGGGGTATATAATAAATTAGTATACCATCTCTCCTGCAGAGTGGGAATATAAAAAGGGAAGAAACTGCTTCTTTTCATAATACTGCTTTTACAGAAAAGAAATAAACATGACACTGGAATGTATGCTCCACTTAAACAGTGACATTTTTTGAAAATACAAGAAATCAATTTAGAATACACATATTCTCTAAGGAAAACAGATGCTCTGCTTAAAAAAAATTCTGCTAAAATTTGTTCCTTCATATTCTCTCATTTGATGTCAGCTTGGTTTCCTCGAATTACATCACATTTCTTCGGTTTATCAGTCCTTTTGTATAAGTTTGAAAGGTAGCTCAGCCTTGCAATTTGCTGTGGATTTTAGTAATGATCTTTAGAAAACCCTCTCTATATCCATCTTGCACCAGTGACAACTTTTACTGGATCTTCTTTTCTTTCTGTTCTTATTCCTACTTTCTATTTTTCATGTAAAAATTACTTCCTGTCCATTTTTTTTTGGTGGGGGGAGGG
>PRKT01000127.1:925388-956037 GCA_003671525.1 Saccostrea glomerata
TTAAAGGGAACCAAGTTATTAGGAACGTCCTGGATTGACCATCGGTTGGTCACCTTTTTGTTAACCAAATAACGTTGTACCAACCAAGTTACAGTGTACCATTTTGTGTGTTTATAAGTGAACCATTTGATCGTCTTAATAAATGTTATCAACTTTTAACAAGTGTTATTCCTAACAAACATTGTTTAAAGTGACCAAAATTTGGTCATTACGTCAACCTATTAAGTGACCAAAAGTTGGTCATTACGTCAACCAAATAAGTGACCAAAAGTTGGTCATTACGTCAACCAAAGAAGTGACCAAAAGTTGGTCATTCTGTTAACCAATTAAGTGACAAAAAAATTGGTTATTAACCATTATATAAACTGTGACCAACGGAAGTATCAAACCTCAACCAAGTGACCAAAAAAAACCAATAGCGGCCCACGAGTTTATTACACGATACCCTCGGTTTCGTTACAGTATAGTAACCCAAAATGCAATTTTCAAAGTCACATTTGTGCCTCATTTGCTAATCTGACGCCAAAAAATATAGTCCCGATTCCCATGCAAAATATTTGTCCAAAAAGAAATTTTAATTCATGACAGCAGAAAATTGTATCATAGAGATTACTTAAAGAATAATTTAAACTTGAATGAATTCAAGAAAGATCGATATAAGAACCATTTCTACAGAATGATATTTTAGGGTGGTGAAAACTAAAACGCAACATAACTTTTCTGTTTACCATGTCCCCACGTGCTAGTCACTTCCTAGCCATATTTCCGTGAATAATAAACCCTATCTCGCTGAAGACTCGCTAACTCTCGCCAGAACCACTGTCAGACCTACTCTGAACTCATCGGGTTTTATAATTTGCAGAACACGAAAAATAAAAGTTTCCGAACACATTAGTAGGGGTGATTATACGTGTCTCTATATCTAATAGACATGTACTGTATAAATGTACATGTATTCAAAATTTTCATATCGTTTAAGTACCATGATGTTAGTAAATAAATGACTTTAATTGAGCATATAATAATAATAACTTTTTATATGATACCAATCTTAATTTTTAAATAAAGGAATATCTTTCTGTAGTTTGAATTATAACATGTGCCGTTAAACATGAAAAATAAAATTACTTTGACTCTCAGTATTTCGAAAACAGAGCCAAATTTCGTAAATATTAATGATATTAACCCGTCCTATCCGAAAGTTTGTTATTGCAGTTTACTTGTCGTAATAAATTTGGTCAAAAACACAAATTAAAAAAAACAACGTTTTTAATCAAAAATAAGTTCTGTTATATCTAGGCGTATGTATAATCCTTAAAAACTAGTTGATATGTATATTTGTTTTCTTGTCCCCGAATTGAATTCAAACAATAGTTTAAAATGAAAATACATAAATAACGAACACAAAATATGTACATTCGTTAAAAAGTTTACAAATTTGATAAATTTCTTTAAAAAGATCAAGTATTTGAGCAGTTCATTTAAAAGTCGGACAAGTCGTAACTAGCAACTAAAAATTGATCCTAACAACCAGGAATAGATATTACTGTACGTAAATTGCAAGCCGTGACGTTTAATGGTGTTGATTAAACCTGATATTTTAGTGAACCCCCCCCCCCCCAAAAAAAAATAAATAAAAGCCAGAAATGTTTTATAATAATGACAATTTTAGAAATAAAGAAGCGCACCAAATACAAGTTAACCTTTATTTAATGACAATGAGCGGTCCAACAGTAGTCTTGAGGTAATGGGAAAGACCAGTGAAATTGTTCCCGTCTCAGGCAGAAGGTCCCATAGTATCGAGGAGGTAATTGATATGCTTTTTCCGAAATTTTACCCCAAAAGAGTTTTTATTTTTTTATTTTTTCCAATACATATTTAATAATATAATTTATGTATTAATGATAAGAACATTTCTTTAAGGTTAACTTTCAAATCTACATAAAATAATAACTGTCTTCCGGTTATTGATTATATAAAGCGACCTGTATTTAACATCTACTCTATAATAACAGATAACTTTTTTTTAATAAACGAGGTTTAAATACCTGAAATCTGAATGAACCGACGTAAATTCAAATGTAGATATTATTCTACTGTGTGAAACATGGATATTCATTATTTGGTATATTTATAGCGCGGTCGGTTTGAAAAATATTTATCTAAATACTGACAATGTCGTTACTTTAGTGACAATTTAATTTAATTTGAATAATATATTTATCAATTGTTATTTGCATATATTATTTTTAATGAATTACTTTATATCATGTAAAACAGACAAACATTCATTTAATTCTACTTTAAATTATCTTTTGCTCTATGAAATACACAGAGCATGGTATATTATCTATTGAAATATTGAATTTTTCTTCACAAATATTGGATCTTAAATTAAACAAACATTGGACATCTTACTTTTGGAATCAGTAATTATATTCCATAATCTTTCATCCGTACTTCATATAAATGCATTGGAAATTGAAAGCATTACCCGTTTTAAAGTCATTTTCATTAAAGAGAACATATTTACTCAAATTAATACCAAATGGTTTCATTTTAAACATCCATTTGATTTTCTCCTTAATTGCAAATCAAGCAGTTCAGCTATATAAGTGTTAAGGTAAAATTTTTTTTTTACTTTTCGGTCCCAATTCTTGTTGTTTTTTTTTTATAACATGCATAACAAGGAAAGAATTATTTCAACTTAAGATATATCACTCGTGAAATTTGTTAAATCAAGGATTTATTGAGAAGTATATTTTTGATAAGTACTCATATGGACTGACTCAAAATCGCAGAGAAAATAGGGGGTCAGTGTTCATTTTATTGATCTACGGTACAATGAACTTGACCTTCTTGCACTTAAATTTCAACTCTTTGGTTAATTACTTAAACCTTTATTATATTTTATCAGCTGTAACCATGGCAAAAAATATTATCTTATTTTACGTAAAAAACTTTGAATAATATTTATCATTGAAAAAATCTTGCAAATTAATGCGCGTAAATTATTGTGTGACCTTTTTGCACTAAAACGTAACATATTTTCGGGTATTCAAAAACTAAATAGGCAATTAAACATTTTCTTAAATCAAGTTTTTTACGATTTAAGTGCTGAAAAGTCACAAGTATCGAGTACTTTAAAATAATGAAAGAAAAAGTTCGATTCAGTGATGTTAATTTTGAAATATTGGTCAAAATATGTGATTTTCAGGCAAAAAATGGTTAATTTTATATTGACTTATTTGATACATCTTCATTTTTAGGCAAAGTTTCTTGAAGGAAGGTGTAAATCCTGTTCTAAAAATATAAATTAAGACCTATATTAAATATTCCTAACAATTAATATCATAATGGAAAATATTCCTTGAGTAAAAGTACATGTATGTGAGGTTTAAAGTCCAAGATATTAAATTTAATAAATGTGCAGATTTGCAGAATTATCTGCTAAATATCCTTCTACCACAAAAAATAGTCCCTCACAAATCTTGCTTCTTTGTAGCTTTTTGAGCAGTTTTTTTAATTATTGAATGTTAAAACATTAACATTGTTGAAATTAAATATGTTATAAAAATTGAATTTTGATAAATAGTTTTGAAGTAAGAGGTTCTGCGTGATATTTTCCAAAAAGGTGACGAGCGACCTACCTTAAGGGCAAAACATTATCCATTTAATTTTAGATCTGGATGCAATTTTGATAATATCAAATCCATTACTGAGTAACATACTTGATTATTTCAAAACTTTGCCCCTCAGCAACTCTTCAATTAAAATGAAAAACATACAAACATTTACTGTTTAATGACATTTTCTTTGAAAAGACGGAGACAAATTTCCTAAATTATGAAATAGCCCGAAAAGTGAACATTTTTTAAATTTTCAAACAAAAGCAGATAATTTTTGAAAATAAATAAAGTGCAAAGATTAGGACCAGTAATCGATCTCATAAAACGACAGGCAATAAAAATATTTAAAAGGGACATTAACAGGAACCCTTGAAAAGTTCCTGAGGTAGGATTAAGTGCCTAGGAGATGTAGGTAGTTCCTGTTGACCAGTCGCACCCGACGTAAGCCCGTTAGCCCTTAATCAAGTAGACAGAACAATCTGTAGTCAACTGAGTAATCAACAATGTATGAATTCAGATATACAAGTAAAACAAGGTTTTTCAAAACAGTTCTGATAATAAATCTTACAACGAGCAAGTGCTGATTGGTCATTTCGATGTCCCCGAAGCAAAAGATCCCGGGGTATATTTTTTTGTTGTTTTTGAAACAATTACCTATTTCTATTGTGCTGTGAAGGGTAAGTTTACGCCCCACTCCAGTATATCGTATTACATGTACCATCGAAGGCATAGTGTATCACAATTGCATATTGTTTTATATGTATTATTGTAAATAACATTTTTTAAAAATCACTATAATTAAAACAAGATGTGTTTGTGAAACAATGATATCCCCGTATGGTAGTATGGTACCCTTTGGCGACGGTTGAAGTTTCTCAAATGCAATTCAATCTGTTTCAATCTCTTACTTCTTCATGGTGTCTTTCAACAAGGTTGTTAATATACAATGCAAATTGAACATTGATAACACAATACTTAATATTCTTTTATTCATTTATTTTTTGTAGATTTTTTTTTCTGTTCATCATGATCATTTAATTTCATTTAGACACACAACATTTTTTAATGAAAAAAATTTAGAAATTCGGAATGTGTTTGTTTCGAAGCAAAACTCAATAACAAAATTGTTTAATTCTACTTATTGTTAAATGACAGTATATTTAATGTATGATTTTAAAAAAGATATTATGCATTTAACCATATTTTATTTTTAAGTGATTTCTTTTAAAAGATCTAAACCACATTTTGGGTAAATATGCATATTTTCAGGCAATATAATTTTTTTGGCAAAAGAAATTCTTAAATAAATAGAAAGGAAGTCGCGTAGATGATTTTGAGGAAATGTACAACATATACAAATCACTGTTTTCTATATGGTCCAACCACTTTGCGTGAAAAAAAAACAGTACAAAGTGGCATAATTTTAGATATTTTTTTTTATTTTGATGCTAAAAACATGCATAACAGAGCACGTGAATTAAATATAATGAAAATAAAAGTATGATTCACAATCCCGAAATTTTCAACAAAAAGGGCCTTTTATGAGCATTATTCATTCAATCCTGTATATAGTTATTTGTATAAATTTAGAAATTTTCCCTCTAAGAATCCAAAGATTGAAGAAATCAGTAAAATGGCTTACGACCAACTTCAAAATTATTTTGTCTCATTTTGTAAGATTTAGAATTATAACTATAACCTATGTAATATTTATTTCACACAAAAATACATAAACATCCGTACATGCGAGGTCATTCCATCGACCGTCTTCGCCAACGTATGCGTGGACACAATCGTCCTTACCAGTTATGTCGTTTGGTTCCCCCATATTTCCAGTAGCTAAACTTCAGGGGCAGTCCTGTAGAATTCCAAACAAAGGTTCCTTCTTCATTCATGTCTGATGCTCCAATCCAGACATAGGGTCCTTTAGGAAAAAGCCATTCATTCAATTTAATACTTTCAGTTGTTTTGCTAGACTTTGTTATAAACACTTTTTTTATTTTCCGTATCTTTTTTTCTTCTGAGGGAAAATGTTTGGTGTTATACATCAACATCATAGATCTATTGTTGCATTAAATTTCATCAAAACATGTAAAAATGATAGGTAGATTTAAAAAAGGAAATAATAGGGGATTTATTCAATTGACTATGAGCTTATGGAACTTTGTGTAACTAAAGAAGTTTCGTATATAGCTCGGTATAAAATACTTGGTGTTGTTGAAGGGCGCGTAATAAAAAACTTGAAAATTGCACAGAAAAAGACCCAGGGAAAAAGTAAGAAGTAGTTCAATTATTTTTGTGCTTTTCCTGAGGGTACAGGTTCAAAAAAACTTTTTAAAGCAACGCTGTATTTTTATATATCATGTGTGTGTGTGTTTCTTTAAATTCTCTATGTTTGACTTACCATCCCCTACATGGGTCAATATAAAAAAAGCAGTTAAATGTGTCACTTCTTTGTAAAATCCTATTCCTTATTTTCTCCCAATTTTGGATTGTTGCTTTACAATTTATGACATCTGTACTTTCTAATCACTAATAGAAATTTTCAAATAATTAATTTCATTAAAGTCAATGGATGATTTTATCACACCAATCAGCCTAATTCATGCTGTCAATGGAATTTTTCTCTTCAAATAAGGATAAATACGCCAAAAATTATATAAAATTTTGTCTTAAAAAATCATGTATATATAAAATAAATGTTAAATAGAATATATCTTCGAATAAAAAAATATGAGCCCCACCTTCCATTTAACTGATACAGCATTTAATATGACTGTACAAGAAAGTTGTGTCATTGGTGTTACTATTTTTGTTTTTGCTACAAAAGAGTTATCATAATACAGTAAGATACATAAACAAAACTGTAACTATTCAAAAATTTTGTTTTTCCTTTACACTATTGATGTGCAGAATATATGCATTATCACAATTTTTCAAAATGATTTACATTTACTTTTTTTTATTATTTTTTTTACCTTTTGACTCAAGAATTTCTAGTCTTTTTACAATGTTTACAGCAAAATTGTTTATGGGTATTTTGGTCTTCTCAATCGATTTCACAAATGAAAGCAACTTGTTAATATCCTGCTCGTCAAAATAACTGCTCTGTGTTGCATAATAACCGGCTGTCAACTTTCTTTGGTGGGAGACACAGACAAAAAAATGGAGAACGATAAAGCAATAAGTTTCATCTGCAAAAATAAAAGTCAGATGTAACGAATGCGAAGAGTATAAACAGGTGCTGATGTAGTGGATAGTTATTTTTAAAAATCGTTTCCCGATTTGCGATTCATGTAAAGTTTTTAAAAGTATTGAGTTTGCATAATTGTTCCGGAAGTTGACATGAATAAGTACCGTGTCTTAATGATGATCTGGGATGTTAACATAAATAAGTGATCTTTCCACATGATTACATATATGGTGCATCTTGGACGTTTGTATATGAAACTCCTTTTTATGATTAATAATGCAGAATTTAATCCTTACCAACTTATCCGAATTCATTTCCATTTGTTCAAAGAGGTATCCTGATTATCACAGTCAACAAAGATTCTAATTGTTGTTTTCAACATTTTAAAATTTTAAAGTTTCTAGTTTATTCATATCTTCCCGATCAGGAAATTCTCATATCTCTGTGGTCATGCAAATGGGTATGATTTCCTGTATTAAAGAAAACAAAACATAGTTTAGGATTGTGAAAGTTTTACAATGTAACGTTGATGTTGCTGTATTTCGGTCATATTTGGACCTCTTTTTTTTTTTTAATTCGGGCTGCCGTTTGTCTCTGTCCGATATGTAACGATCTAAGCCGCCAATAAAAAAACAAGCATTTAAGAAATAATCTAAAAGCAATATTCCTTTAATCGCATTATAAACTTTGAGTTTGCTAGGGGTAAGTAAATGCAAAATTTACAAACGTAAACATTAGACCTAACATTTGTAATTTGTATGAAATAAGTCAGCAAAACCACGATTCAATGAAAGCTTAATTATTTTGTTAACATAAGTCATAATTTGACCAAATATCTCAAATTTATTTCTTGATCATATTGTACCTGCATAAAAATAACATAGAAAAGCTCTCCTTGAGTACGACATAATAAAAGGTGTTTGTTAAGTGCCCTGTAGCTAGATTTTCCGCTTAATAGTAGTTAACACAAACAAAATGTGATTTATGTATTCTTATGCTTAAATGCAAGCTCACCGCAGCTTGTTTTTGCTAATTTTGTATAAGTCAAATAAAACACTTTCATAGAGATGAATAATGTCATTTATTAAAATGACGGTATAAATGTAAACAATTTAACAAACAAGAAGGGAATCAGATTCACAAGCTTTGATTAGCAGTTACGTAAAATATGATAATGTCTGATCCCCCAAAACTGACTAGAAAAAAGTATCTGTAAGACAAGACAATGAAAACATCATATGAAAAAGTTAGCAAAAAGATGGCACATAAAAACAAAATAGGCCTAGCCCAAGGAAAATAGTGAAACAAAATACATAAAAACAGTATAAACAAATCGAGTCAGAACTAATGAAATATATGATTTTGCATGACACACTAATACTGTACCTATTTTAAGGGGTAGGAATGCAGGGGTGGAGGAGGGTCTTCAAAATAGACGTGCCTCTAATTTTAGCGTGGTCATCAGGCGGGTTATCACAATACAACTGAATGACTCGCTGAGCTGACCACGTGACCTTACACCTTCTATCACACGTAATCCATCAACCAAGGCGTGGATCTAAGAATTTTTTATATTTTACCAAAATTAATCCTACCGGAAACCTCCAACTAAGTTATCGCATTCAATACATAAATACAATTATTATTCTAAAAATTGTTGTTTTATGTATTCTTATGCTTATATGCAAGCTCACCGCAGCTTGTTTTTGCTAATTTTGTATAAGTCAAATAAAACACTTTCATAGAGATGAATAATGTCATTTATTAAAATGACGGTATAAATGTGAACAATTTAACAAACAAGAAGGGGATCAGATTCACAAGCTTTGATTAGCAGTTACGTAAAATATGATAATGTCTGATCCCCCAAAACTGACTAGAAAAAAGTATCTGTAAGACAAGACAATGAAAACATCATATGAAAAAGTTAGCAAAAAGATGGCACATAAAAACAAAATAGGCCACAAGATGTGACATGCAAGTCACATCCATGTTAGATGTGACATGCAGATCACATCCGTGCCATCCAAGGTGAGCTTGCACACAATATGAATTATTCATGGAAGCAGTTAATCACTGGCCTCTCCATACATTTTATTTTAAAGTAATGCAATGAAAAATCCTCCTATTATTATTCCATAATCACAGTTTACACGAAAATGTCATATGTAATACAAAATGAAGGAAGAACATCTTATAAAATAATATCCGAGAAATGTTAAGAAATATAGGCATTACTAAGTAATTAAAGTATGAAATAACAATAATTTCAGAATAAATGATATAACAATCACAAAGTATTGTATGAGCCAGCAAGCAAGCTAGGTTAAGAGAGGTGTATTTTAATATCCAATAGCAGTTATTCACTGACCTGTCAGTGTGCAAATGAACATGTTCCTTAAGGTACTTCATCTTGTAGGAGTAAAACAAAACAGCAGTTAATCACTGACCTGTATTTAAACTACATTCTATTAGCTGACTATTATCATGAGTAGAACAAAACAACAGTAAATCGCTGACCTATATTTGAACTACATCCTAGTATCTGACTATTTTTTGTTTATAGAACAAACAGCAGTAAATCACTGACCTGTTTTTAAACTACATCCTAGTATCTGACTATTTATCATGAGTGGAACAAAACAGCAATTAAACACTGACCAGCATTTGAACTATCGGTACATTAAAGAATCTGGTTATCTATTGGGAGTAGAACAAAACTTATATGTTTGAGGTCTAGTAATTTAAGGAAACTTAAATTTTGCAATTTCTACCTAGTGATGAGTGATAGTGTCGTTGAGTAGGACACAAGGTCAGTGAAAATTTTACATACTCAAACCTTGAATTATTTAATTTTCTCTATTTATACTATTTTTAACTGTTTAATTCTAATTTGTAATTTAAAGATTTGAATTAGAAATTGGACAAAATATTCAACAATCCCAATAATACCTGCAAAACAACTGTTCCTCTTAGAACTGTAGAACCAAGAATGTGGTATACATTAATTCCATGAATTATTTCCTTTTAATGGAGGAACATACCATGCGGCTATACCAGACAGTATGAATAAGTTTAACAAGGTGAAGGTTAATATTATAATGATCTTAAGCAAATCGAGAATATAATGTGAACTTCCTAGATTATACTGAATTTTGTAAATAGCATCTACTTGAAAGTTTAAATATGAGTTTAAGCTAATATCCCAAAAATAAGATTGCATGGAAAGTGGCCTTAATGTTAAACTAGAGAACTTAAAGGTGTTTACTAAAGGCATAGTACAAAGGTAATAATTGAAGGGGTATAATTTTCCTATACCAAACCTTTCTTGCAAGATACATAACTCGTGATTTTATTTGTAAGCATACCTTGTTTAAGGACAAATTCCCTCCCTATAGATTATGTTTATTAATAAAGACACATTCTTTAATTTGTTTTATTAAAAAAACAATAATCTTGATTCTGTCATATTCAAATTTGTCACATCTTAATCTTTGATTCAAGTAAAGATTACTCATTTCTTTGACTGGATAATCCTAGCATATAGAGTGGATTGTTTACCTGTTGAAGGACATATCCCTCCCATAAGTAATTTAAATTAAAACTGAAGAAGTGAGAATCCTATCCTTAATTTATTAATAGAAAGGCCAGTTGTAAAAGGTGATCATTTGTGATGTGGATAATTGGAATCTGCGAACAAAATAAAATAAGAAATTAATAATTTTGAATTGTTTCTAAAATAACCATAAATGGTTGTAATTTAATTTCCATATCCATTAAAATATGCATATAATAAAAAAATGTACGTCCAAACAATATTTATTGTTTCACTCCCTGTCACATCTTCATAAAGGGGCACCCCGCAAGCATATGCCTAAACTGATGTAGGAATAAATTTTAGTTAAAGGGGGGGGGCAAACCCAAACATTTTCAGTTTCATTTCGTGGGGAATGGGGGGAGGGGTTAAACCTCAAACGATTGTTTTATTTCTGTCACTGAATTGCTGAAAATAATGCAGGGAACTACATGCTATAGGCTGAGAAAATGATTTGTTGATTGGATAAAAATACTTAACAAATCACTATATATTCGAAATATCATAATGCTATGAAAAAATGAATTTCTAACACCTTGAAATATAAACTTGTCGTGTACAGTGTAGGAGTGGAGAGTATAATAGGCCTGCCCAATACGTAGGGGGGGTTAGTACAACCAAACACCACATTATCAGTTTCAGGTTGAACGAGGCTACCAACAAAAAAAATTGTTGATAAGCAAATAAAAAAAAAAAGATCACGAGGCAAAATAAAAATAGATCATTTAAGACTAGGAGGTAACTGTTATTACATAAAGCTTGAATAGGTGCTTCAGCCTGAGAGTGACTGCTTTTTTCTACAGAACATTCGGCTTTATTTTTAAATTTTGTTTGTGGACTTGCTTAATTTAAAAGAATAAATTAATATGACATCATTTAACTTTATTTCGAATTTCCTTCAGGTTCAAATACAGAACCATAGTTTAATTAAAATCTTACTTTCTTTCTTCAAAGTTTAATTACCCCACCCCCCTTCCAAAAAAAATCAATGCTCTTCT
The DNA here is from genome assembly GCA_003671525.1 of Saccostrea glomerata. Lineage (NCBI taxonomy): Eukaryota > Metazoa > Mollusca > Bivalvia > Ostreida > Ostreidae > Saccostrea > Saccostrea glomerata. The sequence goes on from PRKT01000127.1 coordinate 936,804, forward strand.
TGTGTATTTTAAAATACAACTTATTACTATAATATTTAAGTTACTTACCGCAATACAACTCTTTCACAACATTCATGGTGTTCAAAGGTCATTCTCTGAAAACTGAAGAGGCATTCCGATGATATTCGGAACAAATGACAGAAAGCACTTGCTAAGAATTTAGAACTTGGTGCATAAATTTTCATTATTTTCCCTCTTAAGTTTTTTAACATAAAAAATGGAAAAATAAGTTGAAAAAACACTCATTTGAACAAATCAAACGAGGAAAAAAAATTATATGCAAGATTTTTTATTTTATTGCATGTTTTCCGTGGTCATAATGCTGAAAAAATATCCTTTGAAATTATACACAGGTAACACATTATTTTCTTTTTTAGGTAAGATGATAGAAATTAGACAACTTTTTAATGTTAAATCACAGACACAAAGATTACTTTTATTTAATGCAAGACTGTTTATTTACCTAAAACACGTCATTTGCAATACTCATGAGGTCAAAATATAAGGGAGACCAGAAAAGGTCGCCTTAATCCAGCGGTCTCCCTAAGCCAGATAATATATCCTTCGTGGTCTCCCTAAGCAATGTTTCATATATATATATATATATATAGTCCCTACCTCAAAAACAGACTGCCATGGGCAGTCAGCAATTTCCAACTCTGATATGAGATGCTAAACATACTAATTGTCCAAAATTAACAATTTAATACTTAATGCATATATAATATATTAACATTCTTAAATTCATGATTTGTATATGTAGATTGAGACAGATGATAAAATCATTTCTAATTCTATATTTCATGATAATTTGGCTGTTGACTTGTGTGCTTGAATTGAAAGAACAAGTCAATGACCACTATCATTCAGAGAATATTTTGATTTTCACACATTAAGATACTTACACACATAGATACTTAAATTTACATAATATACAGTATGCATAAGTAAGACCAGATATATTATAACTGCATTAAGGAGACCAACTACTATCCACATGCAAATCAGCATTAACAACTTCAGATATATTTCAATACCCTAGTTAATTACATGCTTTAATTATTACATGAACCAAATTTATGAGGGACATTAAACAACAAAGAAACAAAAAAAAAATGCATGTCAGTCTTTAGATTTATATAATACAGGGTGTCTGAAAAGAAAGGTAACATTGTACCATTTTGATTACTTCGCTAAATCTCAAGCTATTTCTGTGAATCGGATATCATTCGAAAGGGCTCAATGCGCCAAAAGCAGGTCAACCCAGGTCAAGTCGGAAAACTCTACGAAAATGTGAGTACGCTTCGAGAAATGCTCTCTAAAAGTCACGAGAAATCAATTAGATGTTCCTCCTCAGAGACTGGAATCCCAAAATCTTGTGTTCATGACATATACAGGAAGGATCTCAGACTTTTTCCATACAAAATTCAAATAATGCAGAGTTTGAGGATTTCAGATCAGGTTCAAAGACTTGATTTTTGTCGTTGGGCAGCTGACGTTGCTGACAATTAAGCAGATGCATTTCAAAATGTTTGGTTTTTAGACAAATCACATTTCCTCCTCTCTGGACATATATGTAAACAAAACATTAGATTCTAGGGAAATGAACAGCCTCATTGTTACACAGAGAGACCATTGCAAAGTGAAAAATTAACTGTTTGGTGTGCCATATCATCATATGGAGTGATTGGCCCTTACGTGTTTACAGACAATATTAATTCACAATGATACCTGTCAATTTTGAAAAACAAATTTGTTCCTGCGCTTCGAAAACAAACAGCAAATATGCAAAATGTATGATTCATGCAAGATGGTGCTAAAGCACAAACATCATGTAATATTGAATTAGATTATCTCAATGAAATCTTTAGTGACAAGGTAATTTTCCAGCGATACCCAAAAGTGCAGAAATGTGGACAATATTGGCCTGCGCACAGTCCCTATTTGAACCCGTGCAATTGCTTTCTCTGGGGATACCTCGTCTTGCGTTTACAAATTAAAACCGGTGGACACGAATATGCTTTTGTCAAATATTAAACGAGACTTTAAGAGCAGCAAAGAAATGTGTCAAAATGTTTTTAATAATTTCAAAGTGCGAGTTAGGGAAGGGAAGCTGGTGAAAGGACGTCACTTAGAGAACGTCATTAATTATTGAAATGACAATTAGTACTATGTACTTAAAATGCTGCAAAAATAATACAGTAAAACTCAGTTATAACGTAGTCGCTGGGACCTTTGAAATTACTACGCTATATCCGTAATTTGTTATAACCGTATAAGAAATCCATTAAATTTTTATAGCTGGGGATCCAAAATGACTTTGCTATATCCGTGAATTCGCAATATCCGTGTTCGCACTAAACGAGTTTTACTGTATTCTTTGACATATTAATTAAATTAAGCTATCAGATTAAACTTACTTGCTTGCTTTATATGTGTACATATTTTGAAATAAATTCTTCTATATTACATGTAAAACTGCATTCTAAAAATTTGAAAGTGTTCCCTTTAATTATTTTCTGACACCCTGTACATGTATATCGTATGCATAAGGGAGACCAAATGTATAATTACCTATTATTATGCTTCCTGTCAGTTTGTCTCATATCCTACTATTCTGGCATAGTGGTCTTAGGATTTAAACAGCGTAAGCATACTATGCCAAAATAGTGCACGGACTTACTTACTGATTAAAATTCTTCAAAGCTCACGCCGGGAAACGAACTCACAACCGTAAGTTTGTCAGTCCGATGCCTTATCGATTATGCAACAGACACGATCACTGATTGGTGGCATTTAATTAAATATTTAAACTTAATTTATCCAATTGATACAATAAGGAGAAATAGACAAATATTATTTGAATAGTTTCGAACTAATAACATACAGACTGTTAGATGAACTGATGTCATGGAGTCATTAAAAGCTTTTTTATTTAACTCTTAATATAAGGATGTGAAAGAAAAATTTCAATGAGAATTGACGTATGCAAACAAATCAGTCGTAATAACAAAACAGAAAATAAAGATGAGTTGCTTTGGGACAGAAAATCCTGACTTATTTAGAGAAAATAATCTTATATCCTAAAAAAAACCTAAGCAACTTTAGTATGAAGATTTTGAATGAGTTCTTGCAAGTGCATCGTGTTAGCACCGATATTTTCAGGAAAATGTCAAATTGCCACATAAATAATTATAACAGTCAGCATAATAATAACAATAGTGTTGCATTATGCATGATTGTACTATGCCTAAGCAGTAGGCAAGGTTTGACACATAGTGCACTCACCTCTGGCTCGTGCACCATGTCTACTATTTAGGCATAGTATATACATAATGCAACACTATTATTTACGAGGGGCATTTCAAAAGTTCTGGCAACTGTTTAATAAAAGATTAACCGTTTTACGGAAATTATTGAGTTTTATATCATTGGAAAGATCAGAAAAATATACACATACTGTGACGTCACTTTAAAATTTTCATGGCGTAATAACTCCGAAAATGACGTCAGAATATTGAATGTTTAGCATACTGATCATAGAAATGACGTAACAAAAGACAAAATTTGATCAAATTAAAATGTTCAAGAGAACTTTTGCTCATTACTCGTACGCAATTTAACGGACGCAAATGACATTTGGTGGAATGTTTACATAGACTACAATCTATCATATGGTATTTTATTTTGGAGATCTTCTTGTTCTGAAATGGTTTTAGCGAGTGTCAAAATAAGCATGGTTTTATCGAATCTCGCTCAAACTTTTGCATAAAAGAGACCTAAATGTGAGAAAAAGACAAAGTTGACAATCAAAGAAAAATAGGCGAGCGTGTTACAATATTCAATGGCATTAATTCGTCAGGTGTTTTAACCAGATTTGTGTGATCGATGAAGGCTCAACAGAAGTTAAGTTTAGTGGGCCCCAAATTTTCTTTTAAATTCAAAATGGCGGCGGCGCAGTTGTAACCCCACAATACCTCCACATATTCGCAAATTTTAATGCATGGAAAATAAATAAGATTTTACATGTCTGAGTAATTTATATTCAATTTTTGGATTCAAAAGTCAAAAGCAGTGGTGAGTTTTGGGGCGCCGAAGTTGAATTGATATGAAAAAATACGCACAGAATCAAGTCGGGGGCAAGATTTAGTACATTTTATTCGTGAACGGTAAAAGTGCTGTTACTCAAAATAGATTTGATAAAAACTGCATTAATATTCTCCAGTTTGATACAGAACATGTTTAATTTCAAACAATGGAGAGCTATATAAAAGACAGAAAATCCAGCCGTATCATGTAAATAAAAATTCTGAACAAATGCCTATGATAGGATAACCGGACAAAAACCGTGCTCGTAAACAAATCATACAATGAATAATGGAATTGCTGATAAACAGTATCATAGTCCTGCTCTACCTCTTTTCAAATTAAAATTTTCTATTAAATATTTTTTTAAATAAGCCTTTGACAGAACTTTTACGATCGTCTCATGTGGATAAAAACGGTGTCGATAACTTAAAACTTTAAATATTGGATAATGCCATAACCTCTCTAGTCAGGTTTTCAAAAGAGTTCTAAATGGAAGTAAAATATTTACTTTAAAGTTGATCAATCAATGAGGATAAAATCCTTCCTTTTTTTTTTATCGAAGAATAACGTTTATAACACAATTAGCCAATGTGTTTGGATTAAGGAGACTTTTGTTAGTTCATAATTTTATTATAAAGTCACAGCAAAGGTTAAACAAACAATGATACATGAAAAGTTCAATTATAAAGATCTGGGAGCCAAGATGGTGAAAGCTCACATAGTCATTGTGTCACAAAGATCTCATAGCCAAGTTCGTACAGGATCTCATGGTCCGTCTCGGAGCTAAGATGTTAAAAGCTATTGATACTCAGTGCGCACACCTTTTATACAAGAAGCTGCATCATAGGGTTCACATATTTGGTAATAGCAATTAGTTAGTTAGAGTGTCACTTCATTAATATTCATATTGTCCGCCCCTCACTGAAGCTCTGTCTCCCATCTCCTTATAGGATACGGCAATGTCCTCTGTTTATATTAACGTTATGCATCTTGCACATTCTTCAGTTAATTAGATGGCTGCAGCTCTGCACAAAGTGTGATTGGAAGTGTCAATGCTCGAGAACAACACATCGTAAAAACTAATTGTCCGTCAAATGAAGACGCTCTGTTATTGTATTCTATCTCTCAGAGTTTGTAAACAAGTTCGTAATTAAGATATCATTGTCCGTCGCGCTACCAATGATAGTATCAATTATAATTCATAACACATAATTCATATTAAAACATAGATAAATGTACTGTACAAATTAATATATCAATTAAACTTATAATTTATACGCTCATTGTGTTACACGTTTACTTCAAAACATTACGGAGCATTATTCGTATCTCTTTATCTATTTATTAAATCAATGTATTTATAATGGTTCCATATAATGTTAGTAAATAGATTACTTTAATTTAGCAAATATTTTTTATTTATTTTTAATTTATTGCTCTGTGTTAAAAAATTCATTGTCATTTTCAATTAGTGACATTAGATGAAATTAATGTTAACTGCACAGAATGAGGAATGACAAATATGAAATAAAATGATTTTTTTAAATATAATATCAATTGTAATTTTTTAATAAAGGAATATCTTAATTAACTTTGAATTATAACACGTGTCGTAAATCATGAATAATAAAAATACTTTGACTTTGAGAATTTCGAAAAAGAGCAAAAAGAAAATTGATGATAATTAATATAATGATATAACCCAGGCTATCTGCTTGAAAGTTTGAGGTCGAATTTTAAAAAGTTTTTAATCAAACATGATTTTTTTTATACCTAGTTGTATTTACAATTAAGACAAATTACTGGTAGTGGTATATGATATTTACATATATCTGTCTCCTCAACCTCGAATTGAAAAGATGTCGAAATTTTTATTCAAGCAATATTTTTATAAAGAACATTCATAAATAATGAATACAAATTATGTACATTCGTTATAAAGGTTTAGAATTTGAAAAAAAATCTTTAAAAAGGTCATGTTGTTGAGTATCTAGAAAATGGACAAAGAGTAAAACTAGCAAACAAATATTGATCAATTTGAAAACTATACACATATGTGTAGTTGTTATAAAATCCTATCGTACATTACATTACGTGGTGTATTTACGGCATTGATAAGACTTGATATTAGTACGAAATAAAGTTTATACCATGCCAGAAATGCTTCATTATAAGTTTGATATGCTTTTAAGAGAAATTAACAATTGGCATAACATGTAGACGTCATTAGGGGGAATAAGTGTTTCCCGAAAACATAACATAAACATGAATATCAATAGATATTATAAATGAAGTGTCAATTGAATTGTCCCAACGATTGCCATTAAATCAGACAAAAAAAAAATAAAATGGTATCATATGGTCATGAACCATAATGAAATCAACAAATTGCAAATAATTTTTTTTTACATGTTTTCACTAGTAGACAAAATAGTGATGACTATGATGATTATTGTAGCAATGACAACAATTAGTTCACTTGCACCCGATAAAACTGCGGGAAAAATTATTCCTGTTCCTGGGTATTGTGTCGTCATAATTTTGACTTTAATAACGTCACGCTATACTACAACGGTTGTTAACCTATTTCAACATCAGCTGTGCGTAAGGGCGATTTTCAGAAATCCTACCCACCCACTCCATTTATTCGAAACCAATTAATAATTTTTTTAAAACATCGTCATTCGGAAATCGGAAGTATGCATTCATTTGTATGTAATTATTTATTTTAACCAGAAGATAACCTTTTCTGCCGTAGTTTTATTTGTATTTTACAGTTTTAAATTCTTCCAATATACATGTACAACAAATGCTGCTGAATTGACTGTGTGATATGTATTTGCCTGTTGTTTGTTGCTGTCTCATTGAAGAAGAGAAATCTTGTCGAAAAAAGCTTTCCATCGTCACGGCCGGAAAAAGCAAAAGAAAAGTGCTCTTTTATTTTCAAAAAGGTGTATTATAAGCAAAGGCGATATTTCGCGACGCTTTTGGCTTTCATAGATTTGAAAGCATTATTATACTTAGTATCTGTTCTCAGTACCAGTATAATTTTATCTATCTTTCTCAACCATAAAGCCAATAATGTATAATGTTAATGTCATAATGTATAATGTCATAATGTAAAATTTCATAATGTAAAATTTCATAATGTATAATGTCATATATATAAGCCCTCAAATTGTTTATGTGGCATAATGTTTAATGTAATGCATATAATGTAATGTTTAATGTAATAATGTATGATGATTTTAGGGCTTGCCAATCTATCATCCTACAGCCCTAAGGCCGTGGCCGCATTCGCCAACAACAAAATAAATCTTCCATAACGTTACATTTGCCTTCATTGTCTATGATAATGAGTCTGGAGTTTAATACAAAAATTTATAATAAGTGAAAGGGGGCGTAAAAAAACTAACCCTAAGTAAATGTCTTCTTGAAAACTTGCTTGAAATTATGTTAAAATCAAATATACATATGGAGTCCGGAGTCCGGATTAGATTTCTCACTGATTGTCAAAATATAAAAACAACACATTGATCAAATTTCTAGATGTAAATCAGATTTTCTCGGGTGTTCGGATGCTGGATTCAAGAAAATCATTACTTCTACTGAGTTGTTTCAAGCCGGATTTCGACAAGAAAAAAAGACGACCAGAGAAAGGAATTTGCAAAAGATGATGGATTTTATGCACAAATCAATTCCATGTCTAAACTTCATGAAGTGACAATGAATGTCCTGAACACAGCAGGTAAATAAGCGATCACAAGTCGCATCTGATGCATTATATTGTATTTACGGCAGTGACGAAACTATTGAAGACAATGATGTAAGAGCCGTTCTAAATCATCGATAAGCGGAAGACTTTTGCCATTTAAGTCAGTTTGAAAATTAACAGTATATCAAACAACTCACCATACCGCTGTTTATATTAAGAAATCTAACAGAACTGGGGTTTGTTCTAATATTAACATTATAATCCTTGTGGAAAAATCATTTTCGTCAGTTAGCAAATTTATAGCACAGTCAGTTTAAATTGTGTATTACTGATTAACAGTATTGTTGTTACTTAATTTAGTTAACAATATAATTAAATTTCCAATTTTATTTTTAAACAGACGCAAGGTATATCTTTAAAAAATGGTGTATCTCTCAAGAATCATTTTCATAATGTTATTTTTAATGAATTTCATAGCATGGTATCAATCGCAACTTCTCGGGCCTTTCCGACCAGCGGAAAAACGACCTCGAATGTATATGATAGCCGCCATGACATCCCTCCTTTTTCACGATCTTTGCAATGAATGCATGGAGACCTTTTATCTGTGGAATGTGGAGTTCAACTTTATTCAATATAATGATATTACCTAAAATATACCATAGAAGGGACTTCTAACTCCGTCTGTCCTATATTTGAATAAACAGGAAATGTATAAATTTTTAACATCCGGTGATGTTAATACATTCGAGGTTGTTTTTTCCGACCTCTGACGAAAAGACCCGAGATGATGCAATTGAGCATGGTATATTATCTATCGAAATATTGAATTCTTTGTTCCCCAAAATTGAACTGAAATTAAACAAACATGGGAAATGTTATTTTCAGAATCACCCATTGTTTTCCATTATCTATCAACTGTACTTAATATAAGTACATTTAAATTGAAAACAATTTTAAAGTCACTGTATTTCAAAGAGAATATATTTACTGAAATTAATACCAAATAGCTTAATTTCAAAAATCCATTTAAATTTGCCCTTGCTTGCAAATCAAGTAGTTCAGCTAGATAACTATTAAAGGTGCTTAGACACAGATTTGATGTTAATATTTTCAAGAATTTCATTTTAATTAGTTATTTTGTTGTGTATTAATGCAAAATATTATTTCAATAAATTAATTTTTTTAAACACTGAGACAAAATCACGTGTTTTGTCAAATATATCTTTAGCATACAGAGAAAGATTTATGAAAATTATGAGTATATGAAGTAATGACAATAAAAATGCACTGTAAAGCAATAAAAGACTTCACAATTTAAGAGCCGTAATAACAAAGGTTGTATCTACCGTTTCGTTGTTTCGTGTATGTCAAGGTCACGCCACTTTAAGTTTTTGCTCAGATTTGTAAATAACATTCAATAGGAACATGCAAAAGTGAGAAATATGTTCTAAGAACTTTTTTAAATAAGCTGCATCACAATTTTTGCTTTACTTACATTCTTAGATACTCTAGTCCATGGTAACTACATGTATGGTAATTTATCTAATTTTACTGCGCATGCATACAACAGGGAAGAAGAAGTAAAGCAGTATGCTCGTTATGTGGCAGACTGAAATTATTTTTACTTTTATTTTTCTCCATAAAAATTTTTTCTCCATGATTTTTTTAGCTTCTGCAACCTGTAATTTTCGGAAACTTAATACTTAAAGGAATTGAACAAAATTTACTCGGGTCTTGCAAAAGTTTTATGTTTGCAATTTTCTCGGTGTCTCTTTAAAACTATGATACAGAAAATTCAGAATAGAAATGTGTGAAATCCGACACATTCCCTGGTAATGCCAGCTCATGCTCAATGTCGTGTACATCGTTTAACAAACTGAATACATCCCTGGAAGGTACATAGACTTTGTAAACAGGACACGAGCTCTGTTGTTGTTAATCTTTACGTTTCACTTGGTGTTTTCAATTGTTAAATCCTGTAGACTCCACTGAACACGCACTGACAAAATGATGTGTTGGTTTGTTTTCACACATTTCTGTATTGAAATTTCTGAATTTTAGATTAAATATTTTTTAAATACACAACAAAAGTGCTACTTTTTCAAATTTAGATGCAATTTTTATAATTATTTCATATCCATGCTTTGCAAAGCAGTATGCTTATTTATGGTCAAACACTCTACATTTTGAAACACGGAGACAAATTTCCTTAATCATTAAATAACCCGATAAATACAAATACAAATTTTCATATATATCGAAAGCACTAAGAGATTCCTATTATATAGATACCCGCTACCGCCCCAACCCGATACCCGCTACCGCCCCAACCCGAGATTGATCTCCCGACCTACGGAATCTGTCTCCTAGTGTGATTTTGATTAGCGACATCAATTAACCAAACTTGTAAGAGAATTATTAGGACCCGACACTCCAAACCTCACTTACAGTAGATATGTTTTTGCATAAAGCAGATTAATTTGATTTGTATTAATGTAAGTAGTTGCAGAGTGTTTCGGCTATTAAGAAGCCTCATCAGGGGTCACAGACTTAAATTATGGTGTTCAATGTTCATTTTAGGTAAGACATGATTATTTCGTCACCTATGTTCTTGTGTCTGCTGTAAGCTATGATTGGTTGAAGAAATGAATAAAGTTTGGCATTCTGGATTTCTGAGAAAAGTGTTCGAATATTTCAGAATTCATTTTTTCAGTCCTTTAATGCAAGGGTTAAAGTTAGTAACCAGTACTGTAAGGTTACGTAACGGTTGATCTTTAGTGTTTTTGAGGATAAGTTTTGATCTGTTTGTGTTGAACAATTTCTGAAGTAGAGTAACCTCGCTTAGATAAGTGTGTCTTGACGTCGTCAAGTGTTGCATGTAATATTGTAGGGTCAGTAATATTTCTTGCATGTCTAATGCATTCTCCTTTGATGAATTCCTTAAATACAGCTAGGCTATGAGAGTTCTGCCTGTGTAGGTACTGAAAGTTATTCGTTGGTTTGATAAACGACTTGATATCCAGTTTGTTAAAATTAGAAATTTGAGTCCTTTGTAAACTATCAAGGAAGTTCACAGCAGATGGAGAAATTTCAAATGTAAATGCTTTTGACAGTGCTTGCCACTGTTGAAGAATTCTTCTATCTCTGATTGTGTTCCATTGAATATTATAAAGCAGTCATCAGGGTATCTGCCGTGGAAGACAATTTTGCTGGCATGACGAAATTGTGCCATTATATGCTTTGTGATTTGATACATTCTGGTGTCACAGATCTCTGGACTGGGGATTGCCCCCATACTTAGCTTGCTCCAATAATTTGATTGTAATATTGTCCATCAAATTCAAAGTAATTGTTTTCCAAAACGCATTTCAGTAAAAGATTAGATCCTCAGGGTTAGGGTATGGAATGTCTAATTCTATTTTAATGGCCAGTGTGTAAGCTTCATTGAATGAAGAGAGAAGTTCGTTGAATTACATGTTTTATATACATGCTTGTCACATCATATGTTATTAATAATGCGTTTGTTGGCAGTGTAAGTCCTTCGATTTTGTTGATTAAGTCCATACATATGTAGTGTCTTTAATATAAGTTGATTGTTTTTGTACAATAGGGACAAGAAAGTGAACACAGTATTGTCCTAATTTCCTCGTTGGCGTATTGCATTGCGAGATAATTGGACTAACAGGTGGTAATTTCTTATGCTGCACTGACCGTTAATTAGAGCATTATAAATGTTTGCAGGTATTTTATGGGTTTTCGGTAAAAGGTACAAATGCCCACATTTGAGTGAAGGTTTTTTGTCATTAAGATATTTGTAAGTCTCCTTGTCCAGTGACCCATTTGAGTGCATTTCGGCAAGTTTATTTTTGAATGTTTTCATGCAGGGCATGTTGGGTTCCGATACCTGCATTAAGTGTTCATTCATATAGGCTATCTAGGCAAGTTACAATACTTTTTTTATGATAAATCTTTCTTCTGATAAATCTGCATACCAAATTTCATTTCCATATGTGCAACGTTTGCAGCAAAAATGAAAGTAAACTGATGGTGGACTGAAAGACTAACAGACCAACCGGCAGGCAGAAGCAAAGCAATATGCCCTTCGTTCTTGAAAGGGAGCATTAAAACTCATAAATATATTTTTGTTGATTTTAAATTGGTTTAGTTAATCGATCACCTAGCGTCGCTCCGTACTCTAGTATAGGCTATGTAGTTTTCAAATGCCTCGATCATAATCTTGCTGTGCAAAGGCACTAGGTAATTAATTTTGTCAGATTCATGTTAATATTTATGCCTAGTGAAATATATGATATATTAAAATCATATATTACTAACAAATACGTACATAATATTTTTAATGAGGTTTGATCCTGATATTTAAAGTATTAACCTCTTTTGGTCGAGTATATTTTAAGGTTCTACACACATAGCTTAATTCAAAATCAAAACAAACACTGGGGACAGTATGCTGGCGCTACAGTGCAGGTAATGCACTGTATGACTTTTTCAAAGACTTTAATATAATCTGTCTCTTTGCACTTTTGATAAATAATGTGAAAACATTTAATGTTTTTCAAGGGCAAGAAGACATGTGATGCAGCTTCAGTTTTTGACAGAAATGATAAACACTTGTTTTATTATTTTCTTAGAGGGGTGATGGTAGTTTCGGTTTTGGTTGATTTAGTTTGCAGTCTATCTTTAGGAGGGAAAATGGCATGTTAAACTTTGCAATATTCGTTCTTTTCCATTTGTATTGTATGTTGTTTATTTGCAATGTATAATTTTCAATTTGTGTTTCAATATTTTCCATTTATGTTGTAAAAAAATCATTTGTATTGTAGAATTTTCATTTGCATTCATTATTTTCCATTTGCATTTTATAATTTTTTATTTGAATTGTAAATTTTTTTATTTGTACTTGATAATTTTTCATTTGTATTGTATCCGGGGGATTGTTTATTTTTTCATTACAAAGGATTTCATTGATCCTTGCAAGTATTAATCTTCTGTTAGTAGTTTAATGTTCAATTGACAGAGATATTTATCGTGTCGGGTAAACAAGCTCCTCTAGTACTTGCTGGAATGCTAACTAAGGAACTTTTAAGGGTTGGGGAGAAAAAGAAGAAAATATGCCCATGCACTTCCAAAAACTCATGGCTTCGTGGGGTCGGGTGGCTTCTGTACTACCAGTTAAAAATCAAATTATTTTTTTCTAAGGACTGTATTATTTTTTTGATATCTGCCACTGCTCCCTTTTCATCGAAATGACTGTCCTTTAACATGTCATCAAATACATTTGGAGGATCCCAGTTCGCTTTTCAACAACACCCGAAACATCTCCTTCATTTTTAAGACTGAATCTTGACAAATGAATTCCTTCGTAACGAAATAAATAATTACATAAATTCTCGGAAACACTTCAATAAAAAAGAAATACAAGTGGAAAATCATAGAATATAAATAAAAAAATAACTATGCAATACAAATGAAAAATAAAACAATACAAATGGGAAATTTACAAAAATACAAATAAAAATTTAATATTACGAATGAAATATCTTAAAATACAATTAAAAATATACAATACAACTTAAACATTTTACAATATAAATGAAAAAAAAAATATTCATTACAATGAAAATTATACAATACATTAAAAATTTTAAAATACAAATAAAAATTTATATAATATAATTGGAAAATTATAGAATACAAATTAATATAATGCAATACAAATCGAAATGATCGAATATTGCAACCTTTCACATGCCATAGACAAGCGCAGTTATATAAAATTGAGAACATAACTCCTAAATGTCCGTGTAAATGACTACTTCGTAGATTGTATCCACAATTACATGCCCTCTCTCAGTCAGGAAGCAGTACAGTATAAGTACAGCAGAGCAGCATAATATCTAGCATAGCTGAAAACATATTCTAAAATCATGTTTATACAATCATATATCTTTTTTTATTTCAAACGTATTTGGTGGGAGGAATTATTAAGAAACTTTTTAAAATACACTTTCTATCAATTAAGGAGAGACAAGTTCTAAAAGAGACATAACTCTTCAGGCCTCAAGTTAATACGGGTTAATTAATGAATTGTAAGATTAACCTACCGTGTATCATTATTTTTACATAACATTCATTTTACATTGCACTACACATAAGTTTATAAGTTTCAAAGAACATGGAAGTTTTCTCTTGCTAGATTTGAAAAAAAAGTGAAAAAAGATTGTTGATTGATAGTATATTGTTTAAAGCCGAGTCGGCAATTTTTCAGCCATATTTCGGCGGACTATTACTTTAAATGATCAGTTTTTGAAAGTTTTTGGTTTGTTTGGCCCTCAGTTTGCCTACTCTTTTTCGAACTCCAGAGAAACATCTTTTACATGCCAAGGGGGTTGTCATCCTTGACAAGGACACCATTTAAGTCAGACGGACTTAGTGAAAAAAGAAAAGTCTTACAGCTTACATGTACACATGCTTATCCGTTCAAAACCGAACAAAGTCTTTAAAATTTAAAACACGAACCACAAATTTAGATAACTATTATGTAATAATTAGCACAATACAAAGAGGAACTTTGCAATTTTATGTACTTAAACATCGTTTATTTTTATCTATTTCTCTTTGAAATGCTATTTCAGTCATTGCTATCAATTTTATGCTATAAAATGACAGGCCGCACACTGTTGCCTTCAAGCACATGAAATGTATACAGCTTTATTTCAAAAGTTTGCATGATATAAATCTTGCCATTCAAGTGTTTCATTTGAAATGAAGCTCATTCATTTTTAGTTTCAAAAATGAGAAATCCTGGAGGTAAATAATTTCTTTAGAAAAATCAAACTTGTATATAGAAAATATATTTGAAGAAATTTGTACGAATTTGATCGTCCTTTGGTAGTTATGAAAGGCTATATTTCGGAAACTTCAAATATACATTAGTCATATTCAGTGTTTTGTCAACAACAATATTAACAATAGGCCATTCACGTGTGGCATTGGTTGCAAATTTACTAATATACATTAGTCATAGCTTTGCTATTTAAATTTTTTAAAAAAATTGTTTGACAATAAGAATACGTAAGGAAGTAATTGGTATTCTACCTTGCAAGACTGAGTGCAAGATTTTATCATGTTTTTAATCTTTTGTAAAACACAGCTATATGAAATCATGTACAAAAGACATGTTTTCCTGACAGAAACGGACATCCCCATGAAGAAGGGTTATAAACATTTCAAGCATTTGTAACCTTTCATTACATGTATTCTATCTTTAAACTGTTAAAGTCTATCGTTTTTAAACATGATAAGTCTTGTAGATATCCATGAAGCAAGAACTCAGCTTTTTAAAGTTACATGAAAATTAAAATCAGCCACACGGCGTGAAGTTTAACAACGCAGTATTATACACTTTACCATATCAATTAAGTAGGAATGAATGTAATTTTATTTATTTTGCAACATTCTTTTTATTTGAATGATTCACAGATATAAAGATTACAAAAAAGGTAAGGTGCTAACAGGTCCTGTTATGCATTTGTTTTACCTTAAAAAATTGATCCTATACAAATCTATTTGGAAAAAAAGTCTAACATTTCTAATGTTTTGCTGAGCGTGCATAAAAAATCAATGTTGGACCGCTGAGTGAGATTTTGGACAGGTCCATGAGATGTTGGAGCGCTTACGTCAAGAATGGGCGGAGTTTAATCTCATTTTCATTCGTTGGTGTTGAAATGTGACGGACCTGATGTTACATCACAAAAGACAGTACAAAATACATGTATGTAAAAACAAACTTAAAATGAAAGGTATAACAAAATATTCATTGACTGTGTTCTCGGCCAAAATGCGTTTTGTAGACCCTCGAACCTAACTGTCTGCATTCAGCATAACAGCCTCAAAGTTTGGTTCTTTGGTCCGACAAAACGCATGTTGCCCTCGAACTAAAATTAAATTTACATTGCTATTAAACAATGGATTTGATATATAAAGGATTTCAGTCTGGTTTCTTGGATATTTTATTCATAACGGGATAGCTTCATAAATATTGTTGAAAACAGTTTCTTAAATCACATATTAATTGAATACTTTTCGTTATCTCCATATATTTCATACTGCATGGAGACAAAGAAACATGTGTGAATTTGCATGTGCATATAGAAAGCCTTAAGAGAAATGGGGTAATAGAAAGAGAGAACAAAGTTCATAATAGAAAACATCTTTAGAATTTCAACTTTTGGTGATATAACTGAAGTGTACCTTGCATAATATATTTAAGAAATAAAGTCCGCGTATTTGTGAATGTTGAAAGATACCCCCCGAGGTCGAAATTTTTTTTATGAATGCTTAAAGCCGAGGCGTGTGTCAAGTATTTTATACTTCAAACAACAGTTCGAGATCGAGGAGATTGTTTGCATCATCACGACAAGGACTTCATTTCTACCCTACTGACAGCTTTATAAAACGGCCGATCGTTTATATTCTTTACCATGTCGCATAACGGTGTTCCATTTACCATCAGGGTGTAATTTCCTTTGCTTAACTCTTTATGGAATACAGATGACCTGAGCTTTCGTTGAATTAAAATAGTTTTTCTTATGAATCATAAATTTGTTTGTAACATATAATTGATTTTTATGTATGTAAAATAAAAACATCCGTAGAACATTCTCGCTTAGCTATAAAACTTTTTGCAATGTTCATAGTGTTTAGACTGCAAAAATACGACACATTGATGTGTTCTAAATAAGTATTCTACAGTCAAATATGCACTTCAACTGTACAGGTTTGGTATATGTTTCTGATCTGATCATTTTTTGAAGTTGATTTATTGGAGAATAATCTCCGTGGATTTTGTTGATCTCGGCAATAATCATGGTAGAATATTTAGTAATGATAAAACTATGAATCATAAAAAAATGTTAATAAATGAACATCTAATTACAGCGCCAGTAATAAACAAACATGAATTTGTACATGTTCGCTTCTCATCTTCAGGCGTTATTTAAGCATTTAATCATTATTTTTGGAAAGAAGTTATGTAGAACGCCACATTAAGATTATATTATAAAACATACATCACAAGATATTGAAAATACTTCATAAGATATTGCACATACATCACAAGATAATGCATATAAATTGAATTATTTATATAGAGGAAAATAAAACAAACATGATTTTTTACAAGTTTATTTAATATATTGGCGATTGTTGGTCGTGGCTTAAAGCAACAAAGGGGTGCCAAGCAGGGCGACCCCAAACAATTTCAACAAGCAGCAACAAGAAGCAGCAACAACAATCAACATGAAAGCAAAATATTACATGTACATGTACTGATAATAAGCAAAACAATGGCCGTTCCGGGTATACCGCAAACGGTAATTAACCTTACAGTTAAATTTTATGTACATGTATTTTAAATAAACTTTACAAGTTTATATGTATGTAGTTATCGTTCCAGGTTATCAAACCGCGAACGTTACTTAAGATATTTTAGCAAACAAAGCACCGTCCATGACATTTTGCACAGCAATTGAGTTTGTTTCAATCAATCAAAGCAGACCAATTCATGAATTTGTTGAAAGCAGCACACATTTTTACAGTAAATGAGTTTGTTTTAAGCAGCAGCATCACAATGAATTATAGCATCAGTTGAATGGCTCGGCTCAAACGCCACATGGCCGAAACCTTTGGAATCCACAGGTTTTGGTCACCCCACAAAATGGGGAAGCCGCATTCAACCGACCCACGACCAACCGCCCTAAATGTCACCTATTTACTTGGGAAACTGAAATAGCCCCCCTGAAAATAACTCTAGATCCCTATACCTCCTAAGTTGATTACGTCTTTATAATAATTAGACTAAAAATATGCAATTTGCGTCATAATTTATATTATACATGATGAATTACATGTAATAAAACTTAAAGAAACATTTATATGTGGACAAAATATTGCCCCATCATAAAAATGGCTGATCCTGATCAACCCTTTTCAATTCAACAGCAGCATGTATGAATTTATTCTGGCTGGTTTAAAACACTAGTTCTAGAAAACCTATTTAACTTACCGTGTAAGATTATCTATGGAAATAAATCATGTTAATTGTAATAAAATAAGGTTAGCTTTATATCTGAGAATTGACTCCAGGCTTTTAGTAATCACATGTACTATTACATGTAACACAGGGTGTAACAGCAGTCAACGTTTTACTCCCAACTATGACTCCAAATGGGATCTTGACATCAGTTCTTAACTTTATTCTAATGAATGCTTTTCACCCAACCTATCTGTATGAGCTGTGAGCATATACATAATAAACTGGATATAAAATGATACTTTATTAAATGGAATAAAAACATGGAACTTTTTAAAGTTCACTTCCAATGAAAACTACAGATCTATGCCTATTAATATAATAATGCAAGTTAACTACCTAGAACTAGGAACAGAACAAGTATTACTAATAAATGGCTCACACACAGAGCAAAAACCCTTTCCCCTATCAACCTGGCTTGCAAGAATACATGATTACATGTGTATTTTAATTATTCCTTTAGTTTAAAAAAAAAAAATAAAAAAATAAAAAAAATTGCCACCTAAAAGTCGGTGAATCATTTTAACTATGTGCATTAGAGCCAAAGGCTGAGAAATAGAATTTTGCTGTGGTTTCTGGATAAATGATATGTTTACCTGGCATGAATCTAATATAATTAGTGGAAAATTTTGACAAATGCTTTAATTTCTAATCCATTAATATTACAATTAAATAGCTTTGTATTTCCTAAAATTTTCCCTGACTGAAGATGTTTGTGTACTTCCAATGGGTTGGACTTAAATGTTTAATTCTAGCCCTGGATCTTATAACTAGTGGTTTCCACTGTTTTGTTTAATATAGGATAAGCCATAAAATTAAATTGACTCTATGATTTGTGTATCTTGATTGAAATCCATAGGCTTACATCATGCTTATCAAGTTTAGATGTCAGATATAATACTAAATTTATTTAGGTCCAAGAAAAATGCCATTGTGAAATACATCAATGGGTGAAATCTTTGCATATTCAAACAGGTGGACCTAATGTAGTAATGAAATCAATTCCAAAAATTCAAGTCCTTTACATATTTGCCTCTTGTTTAACAATAATTGACTGCTGAACAAAGATATATGTTTTAGTCATTTAAATAAGCAGACTACATGTACGACTACATGTACGATCAGTTTGAATTTGTATGTACTTGACTTGATAACCTTAGTACACTATATCTTGCAAATAATAAATCTTACTGAATTGATCCAAATTTTCTTATACTCCTAAGTCATGATCAATAGCCTCATATACAACTCATTCTAGTTAGTGTATAATACACTCTTTCTACTGAAATCCCTATCCAATTTATATTTTTCCTAAA
>PRKT01000127.1:957714-970148 GCA_003671525.1 Saccostrea glomerata
CCCCCCCCCCCCCGATTTCTCATTGATAATGCCCGATTTATATATAGATATATTTAATGCATAATTACAAAATATTCCTCAATCTGATATATTTTTTGCTCGTAAACTAAAGGGTTAACAAGTTTTAACACAACTTATGCCACATGTATGCTGACAAAGAAAATTTCAATCCTAGCCAATCTCGCATTTTTTCAAAAAAGAATGATCCATCCATGCATCTAATCATCAAATCCGATATTTGTCTATACTATTTTATGAAATTATTTAAGAAGCAATCGTGATTGAAAGCATATTTTTTGAAAATTCTGTCTGCTACAAAATTCGTATACCTTCCGTTCTTAGGATCCAGGGCAAAGAGGGGGAATTTGAGATATCCCAAACCCGATCTAATTCATAGCTAACCCAACTCAAATAGCAGCAACAAAGTTTTCCTCATAAAATAAAGGCATCTATTCTTTAAATTAATAGATGCTATTATTTTATAAATGCGTCACAATAGTTTACATATGTATCACAGGACTTGGCATATACATTACAATATAATCGAATAAAGCAACCTTTTATACGCCATACCTGAGACGAAGGATCATCAAGCGAATTTAGTTGTATGTACAGCGTACTTTAATTTCTTTTTATGCTCTTTGCATACTCAACAAAATAGAAAGTGATTTCTTATATTTCCATTTCATTATAAACCTAAACTGTTCATTTAGATTTTTTCAAAATTTTTCAAATAGATTTAGATTGTTCCTATCATGTCAATTTCAATAGTCCCGATAACGCCGGACGTAAAGACGTAAACAAGAGATGTACGTGTATATTAGGCCTTCTTACATGTATCTCCTGGCCTTTCTTTTGGCGAATTTTCTCTTATCCAGTTTAATTTAACAGGTTTACTTACGCTGGTTGTTTTTTTGCCCACACTTACATGTATAACCTCTTATAGACTATATAGACCATTAAAATAACACAAACACCAGGTTTGATGGATGAACTGATCATTTATCGAACATGTATAAATGACCACAGATAATTAAAAGATAAATCAGAGAAAGAGATATCACTCTTATACAATGCATCAATGAAACGTTTTGTGTAAATTTCTACAAAACATAAATTAATCTCCCCACTTTCTCATGTCAAAATTTATATTCCGGTTGATTTATCAAGAAATCGACTCAACTATTTTATCACGGAGTTGCGTAATCACACAGAAAATGATTGAAATATATATATATATTTTTTAAATCATTCCTTCATATGTAATATAAAACACATTACATTAGGCGTTTTATTTTACATACCAAGGATTAAATTTTAACAATAAATAAAAATAAAAGAAATTAATCATTTTCTATCAGAATTGTATTTGTGGGAGGTTTAAAAAATAAATATCAATCTGAAATTAATCGTAAAAATACTATGATTTATTACAGTGATAAATTTGATTTTACTACTTTTTTTACTATAGCTACCATAATACTCTCAGTTAAATTTAGTACTTTTTGCAAGGGATCTTCCCAGAACTATTTATATGAATTTGGAAAATCTCCGTCTAATTTAAGTTCAGTGTAGAAATATCCTGTAAAGGTCAAGCGCAGGTAAACTTTACTGTTTTTTCTACAATGATTTCAGCCAATTAGAGCGCTAAACATTATTCAATCATATGATTTATTTTAATTACTGCAAACATTCAAATGCTCAAGCGCAGGAAATATAAATTAATAAAAATGTTTGGTCTTGAATAAAAATAAAATTTCTTATTCCACAAACGTTCCTTTGCTTAATATATCAAATTGTAGATAACATTTTGTGCATTGCAGTAATCATAATAAATGTGATCTATATAAAATCTCTATAAAACATTAGAATACTTGATGGTATGGAGGGGGGGGGGCACACTTAGTAAAAAAAATACAAGTTAACATTATTGTATAAAAAAGCAAAAAAAAAAAAAATGTGATAACACCAATGAATATCCATTTCTTGTATTATATAGTTTAACAATTTCAGGATATTCGAATTTTTTCGGTTTTCTGCGGTTGCACCTCGATTCTGTTGATAGCGTCCATTTCTGAAAAAAGAAAATACTTAATTTTATTTTTGTTTATAATATTCAAAGCAATTACATGTAAAAATTAATTAAGATAATCAAATGCCAGTGCTACAGTATTACTTTTTACCTTTTAAGAAACATTTCTCTCCATCGTCATTTGGGAATTCTGTATATGCTGGAGGTGGATCATCTCTCCTTAAACATTATAAAAAAGAAAAGTAAAGTAACCATCAAGTATGTCAGCGAGGGAGGGAGTGTAGGTTTTCAACAATAAAAATATTTCATTATGACACCTCGAATATTACAATGTTGCTTATTAAAAAGACACGAGACCTTAAAAACGTTCCTGTACTTTCATATTGTAAATTGCATTTGAATCATTTAAGATATTTCCATTTTATTTTTACATCATATACATCGAATAATTTTGATATGAAATAATGCTGACATTGCGTGCATGTTCATCATTATCATATAGACATTTTGGACTTCGAAATACTAAAAATTTTTTAAGATTTAGTTTTTATCTTTTGTTTTCTGTTTTATTATCATATTTTTCTATTGTTGACTTCGCAATATTGGCAAACAATATTTGCAAAGTAACACGAAGTATGAAATTGCATCATTCAACTGAATGGTTACTGAAAAGTCTGGAAAGTTCAACGAAAGGAAAAGGACTGACATTCAGTAACTTTCTAGCAGACTTGAGAGAGAGAGAGAGAGAGAGAGAGAGAGAGAGAGAGAGAGAGAGAGAGAGAGATTCTTTAGCCTCCCCGTTTCAGGTTTCAACAATTTATGGTATATATATCAAACAAAAAAAATTAATTTCATTTCCAATCATGCTACGAACGTACCTTTTTTAATCAACAAATCAATTTGTTCGACAGTTATAATCGGTTTTTATGAACGTCTCTAGATATCATAGATATGCATCGTTCCTAAAAGAATCTTTGGAATCGGTCCACTTGTTTCCGAAATTGCTTGTATTATTTAAAGGGAATAATAATGATTAAAGGAAACAAAAGATAAAAAGTAAGGTCTTTCGAAGAAAGTCGAAAGATCTTAATAAAGTTCACATCATGAAAAAAAAAACAACTTTGAAATCAGTCCTTAATCTCTTAATCAAGATCTTAAAAAATTTCACATCATGTAAAGTTATAGTACCAATTAAAGGGGGAATGAATACATACGGTATGGTTTCCTTCACTGCAATATGTTCTACAGAAGGTGCTGGGCAAACTCTGAATGGAATTATAAGCAATTTCATCATAAATACTGTATGATATTCATTCCTTATGTTTCATGAAGTCAGATGTTGAGTATTTGCTAAAATTATGAGCTATAAACAGCATATGAGTTCAGATTATTTGATTTATGATTCCAATTTTTTTAACATCTATGCCTTTTTTCTTTTAAATTAAAAGTAGTATCCCTTGATCTTCACATCGTATACCATAGGAGTATTATTTCAGCTAATAAAAATACATACTTTTTTGGTATTTCTTTATTCTTCGCTTGTGCCATTTTGAAGAATATTCTTCAATAAAATTTCAACATACTGAGTTTGTTTTTATGTATATTTCAAAATCTCCTCTTAAATACATTTTGCATGTAAAAATATGTATATTATACAATTACGGACATTTAGAATATTGACTTACTTATGATTCGACTAAATAATATGAACATTGAACAAGACTTGACTATTATCATACTCTATAAGATAGCAGGGAATGGTAGATCAGATTGTTTATTAGACTATGCTTACTTCATGGCGAAGAAAACGCCAATCATTAGAATCACAACAGAAATAAGTATTAGAGCCAACTCAACAATGCGTCCTGGGAATGCAGGTTTTTCCAACACTGAAAGAACATGAAAAAATTAGAAAATATTGGCCATTATAATAAATTAATTGACTGCCTTCGTGGGCAACATGCGTTTTGGCGGACCCAAGAACCAAACTTTGTGCCTAAGGCTGTTAGGCCGAATGCAGATACTTTGGTTCGAGGGTCGACAAAACGTATTTTGCCCGAGAACTCTATCAGTTAATGCCTTATTACACCTTTCATTTAATTTCATTATTTTGTATTTGTACTGTCTGTCGTGATGTAACATCAGGTCTGTCATGCACCATTAAACACTAAAGTATGCAAATGAAAATAAGCTCAGCAAATTGCGTAAGGGAAGCGGTCCAACATCTCATCGACCTGTCCAACATCTCACTCAGTGATCAAACATCGTTTTTTTAATGCCCGCCCAGAAAAACTTTAGGGATGTTAGACATTTGTATAGGAACATTTTTTTTTACAGGTTTAACAAAATAACATTTTCTTTAACCGAGAATATGGTAAGATGGTTTAATCTTATTTCGTAAAAAATGCCAATGATGTTGATGTATATTCTGAGTATATCAAAAATAAAGGATCTCCCATAATGTGTTGTTGGAAATAATTTTTATCCAATGGCTTGTGTATTTTTCATCCCCGAGCTTTGACTTGTGACGTCAAAACTTTGGATTTCAAAAACAATATCCAATGAGTGGTATCCACGTATAATTTATAGGGGTTCACATTGAAAAAAAAGTAAGTGATATATTTTACAGTTTTCGATATAATGGAAGTTGTCGGTTCTTACTAGCTTTAAAGATAGTCTTAGCAGAGCATATGCTTTGTTTTTAAAGATTTAAGTTTTTAAATCCATTTGTTTATGTGCAAACATAATATACTCTTTTGGCGTAATGCAAGGGCGTTTTCTTAAATCTTAATATTTAAGTCTTACTTTGTTTCATTGAATCTGTTGCCATTGCTTTCTGGGTTGTTGTTGAAATCGTAGTAGAGGTTGTTGTAGAAGTTGTGATGAGTTCGGTTCCTGATATAATACCACACAGACATGTAAATGGATTTATCTACACTTATTTTATACTGTATTTTAACGGTATTTACATCAGTTTCTTTAAAAGATCATAGATTTTCCCAAATAAAATCACCGTCCAATTTTGATAATGGTTTTTAGAAACTTGGGAAAAAGCACTTTCCAAAAGACAATTATCGTTGCATGAGGGTCAAAATGGTTCTTCAAAACATGTGAATGAATACTTTGCAAAAACATCGTTTTGTGTCATTAATAATATAGATACTTCAAGTCTGTATACTTTTAATTCTCAGACAAATAGAAATAAAGGAAAAAATGACAAATTTTAATAATTTTTACCGAAGCAATAAACTTGTGCACATCCTGGAGACTGCTTCAGATAATATACCGTGTAATTTCCACAGTTCTTTATTTTGATCTGGACCTGTCTTTCACAACAGGATTTAAGGGCCGCTAAACATACTGTTCGATTAACAATTTCACCAGTCGTTTTGGGTATTGTACCTTTTTATATAAATATTAAAAAAGCATGCTTCAAAATATTACAAAAACATCACCTGTATATCAAAGTTTATCTTTTAAATCTCTTGATTTAAGTTCCCTTTGGTCTAAATACTCTTCTAAAGAGGGTGTTGCAGTTCTTTTGTTATTTTCCCTAAATGTGTAGCAGATTAAAAGAAGAATTTTTATGTTGCAGAAACTCATATTAATTTTTTTCAAATGCATCAATATATAAAGCACAACGAGAAACATTATTTGGAATCTGTATTGACTTCCAATTTGCCATCAATTGATGTGAAAATGAGTATCACGGCAAAATATATCAGATTTTCTGTTTTTTGAATAGGGAATCCCCATTGTTCTGAAAAAGTGCCTCCTTGAAACAAAATAATTGTGATATATACACAAAGAGGCAGGAATTTTCTTCAAAACTGCCATTTCCGATTTTTGTTTCAAAGAGGCACATTTTTGAAAAACGCAAAAATTGAATAAAAACTATTCTACAAACGAAATGCAAAGTGTGTACATTAAATAACACTGTAAAAGCATCGTGTCCGAAACGGTCTGGTGGATAAGCTGGTTGATTACCAACTCGTACGTTTACCAGAGCATGGGTTCAAAGCTCGGAATGGATCATTTTTTTGCATTTTTTTTTTCTTCTAATGTTTTCCCATATGTAATCGTAGTACAATGAAATTATATATTTTTGAAAGAGAGAGAATGTCTAAAAGTTAATTTAGTTATAACTATATGCAGGATAACATTGTTTTGCTTGATATGCTGTGACTTAAAACTATATTTAGTTTTGTCTTGGAAAATAAAGTTACTGTATTGTTTAAATAATTCATTTTTTACATACTGTAGTTTTTGGAATTTTGAATAATTCTGGTCTCTTAGTTAGTAGCCAAGACTTTATTTGAAACAAATGAAATGTCTTGGATGTAGCACCAACAGTGTGATTATGAGACGCAGTTTTATTTCACGAAAAATATTTTCGATGTCTACAGTATATCTTTCAAAATGCTGCTTAAGCCATTGTGCTTTTTGTTGTTCCAACATTTTTCGTGCAAAATGACGAAAGTATTTTGCTGTATCAAGCAGGAAATACCCGCCGTAAACATAGTCCTCTACGTAGCTGTATCTATATTTAGACATAACGAGGGTATTTAAATGTCCTTCTCGATATATAGGGAAAAATCGCGAGTTTCTGCAACACCCTCTTTTATAAGTAAATATTTACTGCAATTTTCATTTTTAATAATTAATAATTTCGATGAAATGATTTTGGACGTAAAATTCTTAACAAAAAAGTATCTTGTGTCAAACTTCGATCCCCCTTTTTTTCTAAAACCTACTTCCAAAAACACTTGCATTCTTTAATAAATGTTATGCTTTATACAACCAAATTAATAATCTTAAATTATAAACATTAAAATTAAAGTATCAATTTTTATTATTCAGTGAATAATTTACAAAACAAAGCATTACTTTCATAGTCAACAAATAGAACAAAGTACAAATAATATTCTAATAGAGTACAATACCGTTCAGCCAAAGTGGATAATAGGTCCCACAGCTATTAAGAGATGGACATGTTGTTATCATGTCATTTCCGGATTCACTTTCTATGCGGTGCCATCCTTCAGTAAGAGTAGAATCGCATTTTGGGGAACTCAGTAAGTCTACATGGTATGCCACCGATCGGTAGAACTGATCTTTCAAACTTATGTAACTTGTACAGGGATCTTCAACAAATAAAAAAAAAATATAGTTGATATTTTTCCTTAAAGAAATGAATTTTACAATTGTTTAGCAAAGGTTGACCTGTTACACACCTATTTACTTACCTGTTGACTGCGATAAAGATACTTGAATTATAATGGTTAAAGCGCATGCAATATCCGAAACAATTTGTGTCTGTCTTCTACCCATTTTGTGTTAAAGCTATCAAACTCTGAAAGACCAACTGATGTTCAGCTTTAAAATTGGAATTCAATATATATTGATCAATTTCCAAGACGGAAGTTATTTTTCTCCGAACCAGTATTTAAAAAACAACTACACGCTATATTCTTTTGTCAATTTAAAATGATCAACTCGTTTAACCAATTCTTTAAAATATACATGTAGACAAATCATTGTTTTATTATGCTTGAGTTAAATTGATTTTTGAAACAAGATACAAATTCAGAATTACTCTATAATTTGATTGCGTTATATGTCTTCAAACAAAGCGATATACACAAACAAAAGTAACACTGAATGGTATACAGTATCTATTTTAATACACTACGGAGATGCAATAGTCTGATTTGTCTGAAGTGTCAAAGTTTTTCTTTAAATCAATTAGGCCAGTCATGAACATCAAGGTCAAGGGGTCAGAAATTAAAGCATGCTCGAAAATATCATGTAACAGGTAATAATATCAAATATTATAGCCCTTTCTATTCTCAATCAAAAGTTAGGTCAAACTTCACGGTCAAGGTCACAATATCAAAACCGTAGTGTATTTAGAAAGCTTTTTTCACAAGCAGTTGATGGGTTCAATATCAAAGCCCTATATCTTCTATTTGTTCATAAGTCAGGTCCAAGATTAAAGTTTTTGAAAGTAGGTCAAACTTAAAAGACAAGGTCACGAAATCAAAAATCATATTTAGAAAGGTCTTGTCAGAGATGGTACAAATATTTAATATGAAAGTCCTATCTTTTCTCATTCAAAAGGTATGGCGAATTCAAGTAATGTTTAATTTTATTTTAAAGCAGGCGAAGCTTAAATGTTAGGGGGTTAAAATATCATACTGTATTTAGAAAGATCTTGTTACAGGTAAAAGGCATGCATATTATAAAATTTTTTTTACTTCTCATTCAAAAGATATGACAAAGGTTAGAGTTTGACGGACGGACAACAACAGACTGACAGAGTTACAAACCGACAGACGGTCAGACGAATGGGATTTAATGTCCCTTCTGTGTAATAACCAGAATTTATTCTATTTATTGAATTTTAAAGCCGTAGTTTGAGGGTTTTCATTTATTTTATATTTTACGACATTAATCAATCAATTTATTTAATTATCGAACACAAGTTTCGATATTGTCAAAAGTATTAATTTGAATGAAGAATTGAGAAAATGCCAACCAATCATATTGCAGTATGCTTGGATCGGTGATTCCCCTTAACATTTGATGATCAATGTTGGCTATCAAGCAATGATTATGTGGATATATTTATTTTTCCTCATTGTAAAGATTGGAAATTCAATGCTTTTAGAATACATGTTTAAAGGTCTGCAATGCATACATGAAAAAAAAAACTTATGGATTGAAATGTCCTTGTAATGTATTTACATGTATGAGACAATTGCGTTTCGTTACATTGCTTTTATTCCATTTTCTTTTTATTTTTTCCAAAAACTGACATGAATATTAAATTCTGCTTTAATCAGACAAGAAGAGACGTGAACCAACTTCCACTGTAATTATTGGTTCCTTTTTCACAACCTTTACAATTACGTTTCAGTTCACAATATATGCTTTTACTTATTGTTAAATCAATCAATACATGTTTTCATTAAATCAACAAAAGAGGGCCTTGGTTTTTTTGAATGTGTATTATTAATATTAAATACGTAAAAATTCTAAAGAATATAATTTTGTTTACAAATAAGACCAATGTCGATTAGTACTCTCTGTTAAAACCGAACGCTTTCAATGGGGATTATTGATTCCTGATATACAATAAAACTCAATGGATATATCTATATATATGGATATTAAATAAAGAAAAGTTATTAAATTAATATTTAATCATATGTTTAACCATGGATTTGTTTTACTGATTATCGTCAATTACAGAGGATCTCCCTGTACAAATTTGAATGTATTATATACAAGGACATTTTCTTCGATTAAATTTTTAAAGTGGTTTCTTCTTTTTTTCTTCGTACTATTATATTGTTGTCCCCGCTTGAAAAGTGGGGGATATTAATTTGGGTCTGTCTGTCCGTCCGTCCGTCTTTCTGTCTGTCTGTAACGCTTTCGTTTCCACACGATATCTCGAGAACCCTTTGAGCTTTCGCAATGAAATTTTGCATAGCAACTCACTATGGACTAAAGAAAAACCCTGTTGATTTTGGGGTAAAAAGGTCAAAGGTCAAGGTCATAAATTCGCGAATTCTGTCTGTTATAACACTTTCGTTTCCCCGCGATATCTCGAGAACCCTTTGAGCTTTTGCAATGAAATTTTACATAACAACTTTCTGTGGCTTAAGGACGTTCGATCCTGATATTTTGAGCGTATTTTGCGCAGGTCATTTATTCATAAAATTAAGCATCATTTTTAGGTTCTAATAATAAAACTGAATTCTACAATGCAAATTAAACTATATTCAGTGAAAAAACCGCGATTAAATTCCATTCAAGTTGAATTAAGCTAGGGACTATATTTTGTGGCGGAAGGTTTTTTTAGACGAAAATGGTCAGTTTTTTCCATTTGAACCATAACAGTACTGTTAGTTTTGGATGCCTATTTTTACATGTTGGTTGCACACAAAGCTGTGTTTTGCAGTGAAATAATTTACGCTGGTTCTGAAATATCTATTAAATTATTTCTTATTAATTATATCAACAAAGTGTGACAAATATAGTTATTATATTGTGAAAATCCGGGAAAAAATTGAGCCAATTTTAACGTAAAATTCAAACTTTGTTTAGTAATATCTGAAAATGTACATCATATACCCCCACTTTTGATGTTCTTTTCTAAATATTCAAGATAACTTTGACCTATTTGCCTAAAATCAGAAAAAGTTTAAGACTTTAAAATAATTTTCTTGCTTATTATATTTTCAATGCCGGAAAAATAACATTTTATTAGTGCAGAAAGGTCAAATAATTGATTATGCGAAGCAATTTAAACTTTTTCTTAGTCATAATTTTTAAGTGTTTTTTTTTAAACAGACTTAGAGTTCATTTTGTTTCATGCTTTGATTGGATAAAAATATTGGAGGGAAAAAGTCGAAGATGTAATTTTTAATTAAGACACAAATTTCAGTGCAGAAAGGTCATATTAAAATAATGTACTGTAGCGCTAAAAGAAGCATATTGACCCCCATTTTTTGATTTGAATTTTAATTAAGCTATGTATGTAGAAACTAAAAATATACTTGGCAAAAAAAGTTTAAGACTTTGAATATCAGGATCGAACGTCGTTAAGGAAGACCCCTATTGATTTTGAGGTCAAAAAGTCATAGGTCAAGGTCATAAATATATACATTCTGTTTGTGTGTAACACTATCGTTTTTGTGTGTAACACTATCGTTTTCGGGCGATATTTCAAAAGGATTTTGAGCTTTTGCAATGTAATTTTATGCCAAAAGTCCTTATGACCTCTCTCACCCCTCTCAAAGTGTCCCAACCCGTTTGTTTTATTAGTATTTATTGTATTACATGTCGCTATTTTTAGCACAGGGGCATGAAGGAGAGTTATTACGTATAAAACAGGTTCTCGGCGGACTTCTATATTCTTATTACATCTATTAGAACTGTTTAATAAAGGTTAAATTAGACACCATGCATTGTGTAAAAATTTGACAATATATCAAACTTGAATATATACATGTATGTGACTTCATGTTTGTATATAATTTTCGAAGTATTAACGCGGCTGCGTGGTCTAGTGGTATGTTATTCGCTTCACATGTGAGAGGGGCGGGGTTCGCATCCCGGACGATCCAAATTTTTTTTTTCGAAATACTTTTTTTTACTAAATGATAGTACACTGTATTCAGCATGTGAGGTGAAATATTTATGAGGTCTGGCTTGTACAAACTCATAAAATTATCATTACAGTGTGATAAATATTCCATACAGAAAAGAGCTTCTACACACAAAATAAAGAATAATCAATCAAACCTTTATATCCATATTGGCATAATTTATTTGCTTCAGTATACATTTACAGTAATAATTCTACAAATTCAGTCAAGGGGATCCGAACCCCCCCCCCCCCCCCCCCCCCCCCTGAACTGCGCATGGTTTACTTTTTTCTCTAAGCGGGGGACACAAATTCTCTGAATTAGCTTGTTTAAATTTAATTTTCAATTTACTCAACGAGGAAATAAGACAAAATAAGTAAAAATAAAACAAGGGCAAAATTAGAAATATATATATATATACACTGCATATGTATAATTACTCTTTTTCTGTAACAATATGGTAACTATGCACTTTAGGAGAATAAAACTTCATAGTTCTTTAAAAAGAAGCCATATCATCAAATTTCCTCTTCACATTGTGAATCTCGGGGATCCAGCTAGGTGCATGTATGTTATCTCAGCATAATAACGCACATATTTTAGGTCAAAAATGCACCGTGTCCTTGTAAAAGAAAAGCGTGAAGGACTCTTTTGTATTCTTGCATTCTGTTATCCTTCGAAAGAATCAATTTATGTTAATATTTCATCTCTTAACATGCTCATCTCTTTTGAAAATATAGTATTACAACATGCAATAAGTACACAAGAAACCATTGCCAAAAAGGAGAATAGTATTACACCGTGACCGGTATTGAAACAAAAATTTAAAATCTGATATTTAGTACTTGTTTTGCAGTACAATGAGGTTTTTTACAGGGGTTTTGTTTCTACCATCGGTTTTTTGTTTATTTTAGACATTATTATTGTAACGTTTTAAACGCTTCTTATCAGTTAAATTGTCATTATCATATATCAAGATCCATATCATTTTTTTAATGTTTGGATATGTCTAAACTAGGTACAGGGTACATCTTTCTTATCTTGACTTCTATACAAAATGTGAACAATTAAATTTTTATTGTTGTTGCGACTGCAAACCTTACACTCTTTAAAATGCTGATGCATCTTTAGAATAGCACTTTTGAAAATTGCAGATGTTTTTAGCTTAGTTTAGTGTTCTTACTTAATAAATCTTCCACATCCATAGATCATATTCACCATCTTGCAAATAACGCCCCCCCCCCCCC
>PRKT01000127.1:970456-1022185 GCA_003671525.1 Saccostrea glomerata
CCCCCCCCCCCCCCTCCCCCCCAAAAAAATCTTGAGTTATGCCATATATAGAAACACTTTATTTCGTGTGAAACATCATATACCAAAATACATCCTTCCTATTGCAGAAGAGTGATACTAGCCTTGATTCAGAGGCTTCATCAACTTGGAATAAGCGTGGTGTTTCTTATGACAAATTTTAAAAATAGTTCTGGTGTCTGAATACTCACAGAGAGAATTGTCAAAGGAAACCTTAAGATTTTTTCTTGATTTTTTTTTCATGTCTAATCCAAATAATATTGTATACAGTACATTGTAATAAAAATATATTTGCTTCTATTTTAAAAGATATGTACAATGAAACCTATGGCGATAACGAAAAGTGTTCGAGATTAGAAGTCTAAAAACAATACAAAATAGGAGCAAAGCAAACACGGTAAACACGGATTTCCAAACCATCAGAAATAGAATCAGGTGCCATGGAGAAAAGAGCATCCCCTACCGACAGTCACACCCGCCGGTTGCTCCTTGTCATGATCGGGAAATTACCGAAAAATCCGTCGTCAAATCAGTGTATAAATAATGGTCAAAAATTAGTATGAAAAACGTCAGTCGGCATTTGACTCAATGATGAATTGTATTCGATGACAAGATCATTGAATCGACCATAGAACGTGCAAAATGATGACTTTAAACGAGACTGTAGATATTCTTGTTTCATCCACTTGTTTGTCAAGATTTATCTCGTCTTAGAAATTCTTCTTATGTAGAGCATGCTCTTGTGCATTGAATATGTATCGAATCAATTGAGATATATAAACTCCATATTCATGTGATGAAGGTAAATTGCTGCAGAAGTAAGGGACGTTGACGATTGAAAAGTTAAGGTCATAACGTTTATCATAGACTTTGGTTTTTAGATAACATGGATCTGATACATTTAATCTATTCTGATAAAATGTAAATGTAACCTTCTTTTATACCTGGCCCATCGCTTGTTGTAATCTTCAACAGAATTCATAATATTTATGAAAATCTGACACAGGTTGAAGGATCGAAGTTCCCTATATTTAGGACCTGTTAAAATAAGTGATATATTATTATATTTTACGTTGCTTGTAATATCGTGTCCAGCAAGACCATAATTATAGGGTGAAGATGAACATGATCATGATGGGGGATTATGTTTCAGATAGTCGATATTCAAGCCATGGAAAGTTTTTTTTGCAATAAAATATTTGAAAGCAATAGTCGATGTATATTTGTAGGAGATACAAGGTATAGTCTTCAACTTGAACTTTGGTGGAATACAATACTGGACCCTTTTGTGATTGAGAATATTACTTTTATAAACGGCGTCAATTCATTTATTGGCATTTTGAAGTTGAAAGATAAAACGGATTGTTTATCTACATTTTCTTCATTAAAACGTGGGAGTTAAAAAACCCTATGATTTACAATATCCCTACATGTAATCAAAGATCCTAGACTATATTCTGGTGCCCAAGAATCAAAAACTGAGCTTTCCTAGTCCTTTTCAAGAAAACTGTTTTAAAGCTTCAAAGGGACAGGGTAAAGTTTGGTGCGAATATGATGTAGACCTAACTGTTGATTAACATAGTAGTAAGGTAGTAATGGATCAAAACAGATATCGTACATTTAAGGTTTATTATAAGACAGATGCCCATGACTACGCTTATGATTAAAAAGTCCCATCACATATTCATTGTTAAACTGAGGAATGGAAAGATTTTCAGCACTATCGACATTGTCATTACGTCCATAGGGAAAGGCTGTCCTAAGTTTTCTAATCCAAAATTCTTCTCGTTGTCTACGGAAAGGTTATTATAAGGGCTACAAATGAAAATAAAAAATTAGTTAAATCTTTCATGACTGATTTTTTTAATATATCTTATTAAATTTTAGGTAGACTAATTCACTGATTTGTTTTTTTAAATTTTATGAAACTATAAAGTGTTCTATGAAACTTAAAAGTCGTATACGAAATTATAAAATGGTCTATGTATAAGTCATTTCATTATGCCAATACAAATATGAGCGAATGTGCCCATGACTTCACAAAACTCAGGTAATAATACACACAGACAAAAATTAATCGAAGTTGTTGACTGACTTTGAGTGTCATATATCATTTTGGTTGAAATATACATTTCTAAAAGAAATCTTCATCTCTTTAACTTAATAGTTTGTCCACATGAAAAGAGATATATATGGATACTTCAAACGATTTTCAACTTTTGATTGTGATTTAAAGCACAGATTTTCGCTGAATGAGAGCTGTTCGTAGATTTATATGAAAAATTAAGATGATAGTTTATTATGATCAGAATAAGCATTAAGGTTTGGTTTAATGTTTGGAAATAAAATGTACAAAAATAACAAATAGGCTAAAGTTACTTTAATAACAATTGAAGGGCGCTGAAACTAATTCCGTATAATTATTGCCGTTAATTTATTTTTCGTCTCATGAATATTCATTAAATTACATCATATGGTTTTCTGCGATTAAGACACATAGTTAACTAAGCTGGATTACGCAAGATCAAAGAAGAACGGTTTAGTTAAAGATTTCAACGAGAAAGAAGTGTATACTCATCCTGTTTGATTTGTTAAAAAACTCTTTTCAAATATTACATTTTTATATTACGAGTTCAGTGTTTAATGAAAGTATTTTATTCAAGCAACAGGAGGTGAACCATGATGACGTTAATTTTGTGACACAATAAGTATTATTTAACCCCTACTCATAAAACAAATTTAACAACAGGATGATAAATAACGCAAGACTTAAAATTCTTCTGTCAATATTGTACTTCGCTGCACAATGTGTTTAATACAGATACACATAAGGTCTATACGTTTTCCATTTTATTAGGCTATTAATTGATTATTAAATATTAATTAACACATTAAAGTATACATTGTATGTCTCTTTAGGTCAGGTCATGCTCGATGCATTTTGCTTTTTAAATTCAGAAGAACAGCCAGATCCAATCCTCGGGTACAGAGAAACTGAGTGTGAATCTTTTCAGTGATGTAATATATGCACCTTAGTCAGTACAGCGAGATGAAGCTAACTGCATTATGAAAGAAATGTATTGTGAAAAACTGCAATAAACAGTCACAGTTTCCATATCGTTTTACAGGTTCTCAAATCATTTAATCTTTTGCTTTTATCAATACTCTCAGTTTATCGTTATCAATACCGTTTATCAATACTCTAAGTCTTTTATTTATCTCACCTGTGCCGAAAATTATTCATAAAGACGTCGTATTTGAAAATAAACAGAATTTTTATGGCTTATTTGACATTCAGCTTTGAAAAGAGGTTTCAGTTGAGCACTTTGTGTCCTCCCAAACAATTTTTGTTCCACAATCTTAGTAAGCATCATAGTACATAAAAAATCTCAAATGCATAAACTTGATAGATGTTTATTTCCTTCACCTTTGATTTCAGATAAATAATTAACTAATTTATCTCCATTCTTGTCATTCTCTTTGTTTTAAAGCTTTCTAGAAGAATCAGCCGTCTGAATTGAACATTTTTGGGGAATTGTCTTCTATATCAAGTAAAAGTGTGATTTTTATGCATTTATTACTATCAATTACATATATCTTTTACTATGATAATGTATTCCATATTAGTCAGTCGATACACTGGGCGGCGTAATTAAGGTAGGTCGCAGGATCTAATCATGGGGTGTGTTCCCATTTTTCCTTAACTGTGAAATTCAGGTATGAAAAAGTTAAAAAGTACTAAGGCGAAATGGGAATTTTAGTATTTGTAAATATTATTACTTGGTTGATATAAAAATTTAAATGATAAAAATTTTTAGATTTAATTTAACAAAATGGGGATTTATTAATAATGTGAATGAAATGATAGGTGTTATACCTAAAATACTTTATGCTAGATATATTAAATTTTAATCACCTTAAATCACCTGGGAGCTTACTAAGGCCAAATGGGAATGCTAAATTTTACACTTAAGGCGAGATGGGAACAAACCAGTCATGGGTTTGTCGACAGGGAATGCTTATCCTCTTAGGTGCTGGGGTTTTCAGGTGTCCGTTTTTTTTCTTTTTTTTTTCTTTTTTTTTGGGGGGGGGGGGGTAATCATATTGAAATATTGGTTTCATGAACTGAATCACTGATCGTTATCTTCATTTTGTCTCATTTTTTTCAAACAAATACATGTTGAAATAAAAAATAAAGAAGTTTAATAATGTGTTCATGCACATGTTTTCGTGATCATACGATTAATACACGAACTTCGTCAATAATATGGAATATACATCTGGTAGAGAGCATCCAAAGATGTATAAGCCATAGTGTTTATAGAATCTTGAATGTGTAAATGGATCTCTTCAAAATTTTTTATTCTTTTAAATCATATACATTTAACACCCCTACTATTGTTATTATGATTTAAATTCAAGAACTGGGTGGTTTAGGATGACTTATTCAAAGGTTATAGGGTAGCACTGGTTTTATGAATAAAATTCGCAATTAACATGAAATTGCTTTAGTCTCTTTCTTTTGAAAACATGTCCTGTGAAAAATGTTTCAAGACCTTTCTGAAAGACTTTCATGATTTTCAACAGAAACGGGTGCCTGAAAGGGGGGGGGGGGGTGGGTCGGGGGGATTAAATAACAATATATCTTATCATAATTTACGGCGAAAACTAGAGCTCACTAGCGCCCGATACGCTGGTAAAAAAATCTGTTATAACATCTACACTGAGAAACCTTTGTTTGCCTTATATGGCTATTGTTATTAATGCCCACAGAGGATTTTATTACCACTACATGACCAATCGTTGAACGAATAGCAACATTTACGCAAAAAATATGTTTACATTTTACTTCGAACACGTGGTTCAGGTCAATCTATGATCATGTCAATGTAGTGCAAAAAAACCCAAATGTTTTTATTTACAAAAAAAAAAAAAAACAACGATTAGAAACTATCTTAGATGTCACAGGCGTTTTAAATCTTTTGTTATCTAGAAAAAAATGTTTAATCAAATGTAGCTTGTATCAAGTTCAAAACACCAGCGCTTCATGGGTAAGGAAAACGAGCAGCATCTCTTATACATTTAAATGGACAAAACATTTTTACATAACTATACTCCTAGTCACGTGTTTTGGCTGAGGAATCCATCTGACAATTGTATTCACCGATAGTCCAACAAAGGAATAAATACAGACGCAAATCACTTTGCAGTATGCTTTTGGGAAACCTACACTTCCACCGTTTATTTTTTATAAAATGGTGAACATGAAAATGATAGAATTTTAAAAATGCAATTCATTTACAAAATGGATGGGAAATAGATTTTTGTACCGTTCCGATCGCCATTTTCCCTTTTTTTCATGCGTAAAATTCCTTAAGTAGTAGTAGTAACCCATAAAACAATGCTCATACAGGTGATTTGTCGGTTAAAGTCATGTTGGTGCACAATTTGCTAATCTGAGCCAAAAATATAGTCCAGGTTAGGATAAGAAAGGATATGGAGATAACGAACAGTATTCAATCTCAAAGTCATTAAAACAATATACAGTAGGAGCACAGCAAACACGGACCTCCGAAACATCAGAGGTGGGATCAGGTGCCATAGAGGAGTGAGCATCCCCTGCTGATCACCGGTCACACCCGCCGTGTGCTCCTTGTCATGATCAGGAAATAACGGGAAAATCCGTTGTCAATGCAGTGTATAAACAATGGACTAACAATTAGTATGAAAAACTGCAGTCAGCATTTGACTTAATGATGAATTGAATTTGCTGACAAGTTCATTGTATCGCCCATAGAACTTACGAAATGATGACTTTAAACGAGTCTGCTAATATTCTTGTTTCATCAACATGCTTGTCAGTAATTTACCTCATTTTAGAAACCGTTCATACGTAGAGCATGCTTTTGCGTATCGAATCAACTGAGATATATATATTCCGTATGCAGGTGATGAAGGTACATGTATATTGCTGCATAAGTAAGGGAAGTTGACGATAGAAAAGTTATCACGTTTATCATAAAGCATGGATGTTAGATTACCATTAACGTCTTTTTCAAGTAAAAGATCAAAGTATGAAACAGATGTGTCAGACTCTGTGGTATCTTTTACCTCAAGCTCACTTGGATATATCATATCGACATAGGAATGCATAGGATAGTATAGGAGTACATTTCTACAGATATTATCTGGTGGAGAAAAACTGAAACGCAGCATAACTTTTCTGTTTACCATGTCTCCACGTGGTAGTCACTTCCTAGCCACATTTCCATGAACAATTTATCCTATCTTGCTGTAGTCTCGCTAACTCTTGCAATAGCAACTGCCAGAGCTACTCTGAACTCACCGGGTTTTATAACTTGCAGAACACCGAAATAAAAAAGGTTCACATTAGTACGTGTGCATAAGAAAGATGACAACCTGCATCCAATTAAAGAGATTGTGATACTGTCCGATATCCACCATCCAAACAAGTTAGGTCATCATAGGGTTTATTATGTACTGAGGAAAGGACCTATTAACAAAAATATTATTAGACATACTAAGATATTTTTAGAACCGCAATGGAAAATGTGATCTTAGCACGCACTTTTTTCAAATAAATTACTGCTACTGTAACAGTGTGTAAAGAGGCAGAAAATGTAATAAAGTAGGGATGGACCATATAGAGTACCACTTATATCATAGGAATCATCTATTCGTCACGTGACTACTATAAAAATAGAATTGTTAAGCTACATGTAAATGTAGGAAATGTGTATAGTGCAAGGGCATACACTTTGGATCACTTGTACTTCGTGATGTCAAAGCTGATGACGTCATATTTGACGAGAGACTCTCTTCTATTACTCGTCAGTATTGTTATGAAGTATTGTAATTTTACATGATTTTATTAAAAAAACTGATAAAATAAATAAATTTAAACTGTTAATTACGCGGTATCATTTTGTGGTTAACTTGATTTTTGTCGCTTATTAAATTTTCATAACGTCACAATTAAATTTCGAAATCAGTGCACCACGAATGTAAATTCCTTAAGGAACATGTAAAGCTGAGAATAATGGGGTCAAACATCTGAAAAATAGAGGTCAGATCCTGCATCCTAAACAAGCCTGGTAGTGCACATGAGTGAAAAATTCTCGAGAGGGACATTGGACCAAAAAAAAAAAACAAACAAACAAACAAACAATTAGGCTTAACATGAGCACAAATAAGTCTAATGTAAGCAGTTTAAACAAACGAAAATTTTAAAATGGTAAACATTTCAAGGAATAATTTTCTAATAAATATTACTTGCTTACAATTGCTTAAAATTGGAGTATGTATATTTTTTCTACTTCCTCAGTATATCGTCTCCTCTGGCATTTAAAGTCTTTCCAAGTAAAGAGAATTAGAGTTCTAATAACAGCATATACACAAGCTTTGAAATACTTCCTTGTTGAAGAATAACAGGTTCGGTCATATTGCTTTTTGTATGTTTCGAGGACATATTGAAAATGTATTTTTTAATGCCTATTTCCTTAATTGTGACATTAGTTTTAGTAAGAGCGTTTCCACCTCAACCTGATCCATCAAACACTGGTTTGTTTACCAGATCACATAAACAGATCACAACCGTGGCTATTAAACGTGCTGCCGTTGATTTTATTGTTAAATATAATTTGACAGAAACAGATGGATATTCTCGATCAGAAATATTGAAGAAGTACTTCGGGACAGGTTTGTGTGTGTTTGCGTTTATACTTTTATTCGTATTTTTAAAATATATTTTGTATATGTCTTGAACCTACATTTCGATCAAAGATATCTTTCTTTTATTAAAAAAAAATCCATAGATGGAGATTCTTTTCAATTGTTTACAAATACCATCAACACCATAGTTGGCCATGGAAATGAAGTACAAAAAGAGATGAAATCCATTGCTTATTTTCATGTTAATGGTGAGCAAATAGAACAAGGTAAGTGTACGCATAAACTTTCTTTCAATTTTGCTTCAATTGCTCAAGAATGCAAGTTTGTTTCAAATTTATTCTATTTTTATAGCTCATGCCTTTGTACGATTAACAATGTTATCCATCAGAGAAGCTGCTTCCCAAATTCCAGTGGATTTTGACTTTATCAGGGAAAAATTGGGATACATTATTTATACAATCCAGTCGTTTTATAGCAACACAAACTACGTCAATTTATACGGTGATAAGGAATATACGGAATTCGGTAATAATAAAATTTGCTTTCGGTTAAGTAAAATCTATTGTAAAGAATTCAATCTAAACGATAGCTTAGAGCTTGTATCAAATATCCATATTTGAATCCAATTATAGGAAAAGAGAACGTTATATTATATCCTATATCGAAGTCAGAAGATGACGTGTGTGTAGATTGTCCCTATGATGAAGCAAGGTAATTATTCCATATTTTGATTTGAGCTTGAACTCAAAGACCTTGAAATATTTTAGAGTCCTTGATTTAGTTGAGTGTACAATAGATAACTTTATCGGAAGACCTCTTTGTAATGCGTATATGGCCATTCAATTTTTGTAAAAAATATTTGTCAATGAATGAAGAATTTGGAGATAACGAACAGTATTCAATATCAAAGTCCATAAAACAATACAAAATAGGAGCAGAGCAAATACGGACCTCCATGATATCAAAAGTACTTCATTACTGTTTATATATAGATATTCAGATATTCAACTTTAGTTCTAAAAACTTCATCGGGAAGGTAAAAATCTATACAGAAATGTACGCTGTAAACTTTACATTTAAAAGTAGAAATGAGTATGATATACATGGCATCCGATCCCACCTCTGATGTTTTGGAGGTCCGTGTTTTGTATTGTTTTATGGACTTCTGATCGTGAATACTGTTCGTTATCTCCATATTTCCTACACATTTATATTAATAGCACGGGAACTCCTTATATCAGAAAAATATCAGGAAAATGGGGGACTTGAAATGTCAGATTGAAATTTACGAAGCAAACAAGTTGGAAAATTGAATCGCGTGATATGTTTGTCAAGATTTCGAAAATATTAAACATTAGCGTAAATATATACAATTGTGTAAAATGTGTAGTCTAAGCATATACTTTCTCATATTTTGTTGAAAATTATGTCTCACATTTAGAGCAACAATAGAATAATCGAACAAATTAAATATCATAAATAAATATAATAAGTACATATTCTTCAATGATAAAACACTTGTATCATCAATTATTTCAACAGCTATGGGAAAGGTCTGTGTGAAAATAATCTTATATCAAGTAAATACTTAACAAGTGGATACATGAGCGGTCAAGATATTGTAAAGCCAATAGGTAAGTATACTTTGTATAATTCATATTGTGTTATCTTTTATAAAATTGGATAAAAACTACAAAAAAATGTTACATATACAGGAGTCCAAAAATGTAGTCACGGAACAATGGAGGATGACTCAAGAAAGCAATCAGCAACAGGAGGAATTTACAAAGGACAAATGGTCAATGTCCCTCACTCATCACAACATCACAAGGCTCATACAGCAGCCACAACAGCAGTTCAGAAAGTGCTGATTGATGTTGGTTCGTTGCATTTGATGATTGTATTAAAATTGGGTTTTTTTCGTACTAGCGAAAAAAATACTGATTGACAGAGTTATTTCATTTTAAATTCTAATGAATTATACACAATTTATGAGATTGCATATTTCTTCTACTCATCTGAAATTGCATTTCAGGAGTCCAAAACCTGGCAAACTATATAGGAGTGGAAACTTTTAAAAGTCTACTTAACATCAGATCTAAGGAAGAACTTTCGAAGACTTCCCTAACGTTAGTCATCGATGTGTCTGGCTCCATGTGGGACAATATCGAAGCTGTTAAAAAGGCAATGAAGGAAGTGATTCGGAAAGCTCAGTCTTCTGCAGTGACTCCGTATAACTATATTCTCATTACATTTAACGACCCAGGTGGGTTTCTTCAATATTTGGTTACAATGTCAATATCTGCCAAAATACTTTCCACATGTAAATGTTTATCGCAATGTGTATTGTGTATTGTATTGTATATATCAATGTTTTAATCAATTAAACCTTTCTTTATGCAGTTTCACTTCAAACCGAAATGGAAACAAAAGATCCTGAGAAACTTCTCTCAACTCTTGATAAGCTCACAATATTAAGCAACATGGACTGTCCCGAATATTCGTTAACAGGTTTAAAGAGAGGTATAAGTATATACAGTATAAAATGTAGAGTGCAAGGCGATTTAAATAATTTTCTCTATATCTTTTAGTTACAAGTTACAAGAGGAACCTTTAAAAGACGGTATATCCTTTATTTGTAGGAGTGGCGATGTCTCAAGAGGGTGCTTCAATATATTTAAGTACTGATGCGGACGCAAAAGATGAGAATTTGAAGGACGAAATTATTGAAACTGCTAAACAAAAAGCAATAAAGATAACATTCTTTCTCACCGGGAATTGTAATGGCAAATTTGTGAGAAGAAAGAGACGAGATGCGCAGACAAATGACAAATGTAAGGCCTTCTAATGAAAAAGAAAACGATCGATTATCTCTTTTGAAGTAAAAAGTTATTAAAATGTTCTTGAAACTTTCTGATATATTGAAGGGAGCCGTACTGAAAGATCTATATCTTCAGTTTGGGACCAAATTGCAACACAAACTGGAGGAGCTGTATATGAAACACCAGTCTCAAATCTTCAAGCAATAGTAAATACGGCAGTGCAGGTACAATTTAGAAGAGGATTATGTCCTTTTTTTCATGATTAATATTTTGACCTGAGGTGATAGTTTTGCTCTTATAATTTCAAGAAAATTAAAAAGAATGTTTTTTTCAGGACATTTATCCCTCAGCCTCTGTCCATGTACAATATGTTAATTCAGCACTGGTTCAGGATTTAAACGTTTCTATTCCTACAGACAGTACAGTTACATCTCTTTTCATTGAAGTAGATGGAATAGCATCGCCCGCTGATTTAAGCATGTTTTACCCAGACGGTTTGAATACTTTGTTTACAAAATATAAAATTTAGATAAAGACACATGTAATAATCAATGCAGTAGAACATTCTATCCGGATAAATGAAATTAAATAAAGTTTATTATGTGGCATCTGATGTATAAAATGTAAATATGATTGATCAATTGAACTAAATTTTCTCCTTCAATAGGTTCAAAAATGATTATACCATCTGAAAATATATCGATATCGAATGCTAATGGAAAAGTAAACGTTGAAGTAAAGGTATGCTTTGAATTCTCAAATATTATATTTTCATGCCAATAAGTCTGATTCGCCGATAAACAAATGTAAGTAAAATGAAGATTTTATCCCTCTAAAACCATTTTAAACATCGCCTTCGCCACTATTTATAATGATATTTTAGGGGCTGGGTTGAAAATTTTCAATGTTACCAACAACTACAAGCAGTATTTATATTTTTAAGATATTTTACGCACTGGCCTTTTCTGTTAAGGATACGTTTTTTTCCTTTTGGGATTTATTTCGATTTATTTGGAATTCATAAGATGTCTGCAGTATCAAGTTTTTTTTATTACATTTCTTCAATACTGAATAATATCTGCACCTTTCAATTTTATTTAGAAACCCTTTCCTGGAGAATGGAAACTTCAAACCGAAGAACATCAAGATTGGAAAATAAATATATCAGCAAACAGCCAGTTAGATTTTACTTTCTCCCTTTTAGAGAAAAGTTCAAATAACCATTATTACAGGGTGTTCTCTAATCCAATCAAAAGTAAGTATCAAGTGAAAGGACTATAGTTGCAATTAAAATAAATATTCTTGTCGTAGACAGAAATATTTTGAAGCATATATCAAAACAAAATATATTTTTTTCCTTTTTTTTTTATTATTATTAAACTTTATCAGCTTAATTATTTATTTCAGACAAGACGTATACCCTTTCATTAGAATCTACACTACAAGACAACATCACTGTGACACATATAGATATCTATAATTCTTTATACTTTAAAGAAGATACATTTGATGTCGTTTATAGTGGTTCTGAATATTTTTCAACCGTGGTTTTTAAAAATGTGGTAAGTTATAGAA
The DNA here is from genome assembly GCA_003671525.1 of Saccostrea glomerata. Classification (NCBI taxonomy): domain Eukaryota; kingdom Metazoa; phylum Mollusca; class Bivalvia; order Ostreida; family Ostreidae; genus Saccostrea; species Saccostrea glomerata. The sequence continues at coordinate 982,564 of PRKT01000127.1, forward strand.
CCCCTGTTTCATCAATTCTTTTAAACATAATATTAAGTACTTTTGTTACTTCACATTTCCTTTCGTTTAGATTACCATGATGGCAATTTTTGGGTCCGACACATTCGGAAATAAGTTTGTTCGAACTCTATACACAAACATCATCCCAGTTGAAGTAGAACTTAACATCATTCCACTGACTAGTAAGCGTTTTGTTCATACTCTCATATCTATTTGAGGTAAATCATATCTATCAAAGATTTTTTAAATGTATGTTTGCATATTTGTTTTAGGAAATCTGCGGTTAAATAAGAATGAAACTGTCAGCTACTTCATAAAAAATGCTGGATCCGAAAATGTATCTATTGTCGTTACAATAACAGACAACAGGGGGTTTCTACAACAACCGACATCTAATACATATGTTTTGTCACCAGGAGAGGAATTCTTCGGAAGCAGTTACATGACACCTACATCTAATGGCATAGTGTAATTTAATATATCTATGTTATACACAAGTACATGCATAGCTCTTCATTTTTTTAAGCACATGTACAATGAACCATTTTGTTTTAGATCCTATACTGTGTTTGTGAAAGACCTCATTACGAGTGCTACATTGCAGGAAAAATTCAGGAAAGCCATGGTATGATTTTATCTTTATATCTTTAAGATATACATGTACATAGTTAAAAAAAATCTTCATTTATCAAAATAATTTTTTTAGGTCTCGTCAGTAGAAAGGCCAGACTGCAGTAACATTCAAACAGATGGCGACTGTCCAATAGAATCATTAAACACGTTAAACTGTTCACAATACTCTTGGAACAGCACAGTACATATCACGTCGTCAAATATTTCTATAGCCAGGATATCAATGAATAACGCAGGCGCTAGCACAATATTGATGCACGAAAACCTTACATCCAGTAAGGGATATCTTTACGCTTGGGTAAGGTAAGAAACCTTTATATTTAAAATTATCTCCTGAAGTGATATTTTTTTATCTTCAATGGTATCAAATAGTCTTTTTGTGTACATACTTATGATTTCAATGTAATTTTTCAGATCAAATTGTTGTACGCCTTCAGTATACGTTATTGTGACGGACGAAGACGGCTTTTTCACAAGATGTCACATATCTCTTGCGAATGACCGAGTGAAAATTGTTACCAAATCAACACCAAGCAATGATGCTATTGAGGTATTATTTATTCGTTTTTCTATTAATTTTTTTTTAATAATTGCCGTTGCTTCTTCAATTTTTTCTCATTTTTTATTTGATTAAATTCATTATCATTTTTTCTTCATTTCATTCAACTTGACTTGTTTTATCAGTAGATTAAGATTTCTTTTAAATACTGGCATATCATTTTTAAATTATTTTTATTTTTTTAAAGACATACATTGTAAAGAAAATGCTCTTCTAAGTCCATCGAGTAATTAGATTTATGGTATTTATCAATAAAATTTATTTTTAATTTTAGTACATTGCTGCCACCGTGATAATTTCTATGATTGCTGGATCGATTCTTCTATGTGTAGTAAAGATTACATATCCATCAATAAAAGTCTGGTATAAAGAACATACAAAACAGAGTCTTCTTCTGAAAGTTGCTCCTTTAAGACAATGTAGAAATTCAAATACAAAGTTTCCAATGCATACCAACTTTTTCAAAGAGAAAATTTAATACCACAAATGGAAATATTTTAAATGCAGAAATGGTATTCACAATACACTTTTATGTAATATTTATCATATAAAACCTGAAATTTATTGTGTTTAAATGATATTATTTTAAAATAATATTTCAGATTATGATTTGCAAAAAACATTTTTAAGAATAAATAATATTATATATCAGAGATGTCTACGAATATTCGAGTACTCGACTATTCTATCGTTCAATTACATGTATACGAGGGTTGTTCAGTAGAATCGTGGACAAGTACATGTATCGACTTAACATTGTTATTCGGTTATTTGTTGAAAGTGTGTTACATTATATCAATGTAAAATTTATGGTTATTAAATTGGACCAATCTAATTTATTTAAAAGTGTATCAATGTTCGTTTAAAAAAACTCGGGATAAGGTAAGCTGTCTTGTTAATTGTTCAAATGATATACTTTGCATGTCGAATTTTGCCAGTAACAGTTCAAAATCGAGAATTTGGAATATTTTTAACAATGTCAAGATGGGAAAAATATAAATGATATTAAGGAAGCTCTAAACACTAACAGAAACTGTTTTTTTTACTCGGAGAAAAATATATCATAGAAAGATATGCATATTAAAACTTTTTCATTCATTTAAAACATAGGGCACGTGCCTTATATGTGCAGGAAAAATGTTCAAAGACAATGGACAATTTGTGAGCAGAAGTCACTGTTGTTTACTTACATTGGGAAAATTAAAGAAAACAATTAATCACATTTCTTAATCTTGGTCTAATACAAAGCTTAAAATATTGTAATTTATTATAAATTATGTAATTAATACTAAATAATAGTTTCTTTAATCTTACATCTAAGGATAGATCACTTAAACTGCACAAAACTATACAATAAATAGAGCTCTTTAGTGTGCAGTTTTAGAGCGTCCTTAAGTTATAAAGTTAAAAAGAATAAGTTATGTTATATTATATATCAGGCGTCGGAAGTAAATTGAAAGTGGAGAGGGAGGCTAATTGAAGGTGGGGGGGGGGGGCTAAACCAACAAAAAAGGTAAACCCAATTTTCAATGCCTATATTATGTATATATTTGCAAAAGAGTTGGAGGCCTAACCCCCCCCCCCCTCAGCCCCCGGTTCCGACGCCCTATGTATATTAAATGCTTACGTCCGTCAATAATATCAGAATCTCCAAATGAAACTTTCTTAATAACTTCTCGACATGAAAGCAAAAGTACAGAACCAAGAAAAATATTGTTTCGACCATAAACTTGTTTATAAGAGATCTCTACCTTTTAGTGCTAAAAATGAAGATGGCTTAGCCTTTCGTAATTTATTTGCTGCCCAAGTATAATGCAGTTAGAATCAATTAACCACAATTCAACGCTTGAAAGAAAATATAGTTGTAACCACTATCAGATTAGTAAAATCGCAAAAAAATTCCACCAATATCTTCGAGTATAAAATGCTGATATATTTTGCACACATTCAGGTCTATCTTATCACGGATGTAAAGTGGCGTCATAACGTCACACAGATACTACTTTGATTCCACAACCGTGCCCTGTTTCGATATTTCTTCAACTGTGCCAATTTTCATATATTTGATCGCAAAAAGCACTATAGCCACAATGAACGCGATTCAAGAAATTTACATACGTAGTTATATTTTTATAGAACAATAATGTATGCTTAAGGAATGATGTAAAACAAAAACACTTATTATAACAAGAGGCCCACGGGCCTTATAGGTCACCTGAGTATCATGTAACGACTTTCCAGCGATTGTATTTGGTTCATGTTTTAAGCCAAAAGCCATGAAATTCAAAAATTTTGAAAGAGGCACCATTGCTTATCAAAAGGCAGATTTCAAAGCATTAATTTATTTTTAGTCAAAGTACCCCCCTGGTACCCCTGACCCAGCAGCCCTGAAATTATCTATTTTGAAAGAGGCCGCTTTCTTCATTATAAGGCCAGTATTTTTTTAAGTTTAGGTTTAGTTATGAACATGAGAATAAAAAAAGTCCCGAAGGAGAAGGGAATAAATTTCTTTTTTTTATAAATCAATTATTAACATTTGTACATTCTTTTTTTATTCTATCCTAATAGGCTCCTTACCACTGGACACATAATGCTTACAAATAGAAAAGTAGAACATTTAATTGCTTATTTCATCATCTGCTAGTTTGGGCCAGTTATATCAATTTTGTGATGTTGATCAAAATATATTTTAAAAAATCAATTCTTTAAAAGTCTTTCAATATATCTTCATCTTTTTAATATGTGTTAGGTGAATGTGTAGACATTGTTCTAAAATTTACTTGATGCCTAAAATTATAATTCCTATCATAAAACAGACAGGGAGTTTTGGGGAATAGGGTCAACATTTTTTCAATTAAGTGTAAAATAATTTTTCTGGCTGATACAAATGATACTACATGCCTGTATATATTAGTATGTTCTTGCCTTTTAATAGTTGAATTTTTTTTTATTTCTTCAGGTTATTGTTTATTTCTTCCTCAAATGGACTTCACTTCTCCCATAGTTTTATTCATTACATCTGATGCATAAGCAACCCTTTTCTGAAGAATGATGTTTAGACTGTAAACTATAACAGAGACCTAGTAACAATGTCCCTGGCAATATGCAATAGCTACCACGGGCAGTTTAAAACCTGGGGGAGGAAAATAATTTACAGTTACTTTTGAAACGAATACATAATTATCTCACCAGCATGTCATTGCGAAACAAAGTCGTCAGCATTTTATGTGTCCTTTGAACGGGTGAAACGTTTTGAATGGCACTCGTATAGATGAATTTTACACTAAACCAAGCTATCTTCTCAGATCTAGCTTTATTTACCTGCCGTTTCATCGTAAAACCGGAAGTGCGAGTTCGTAAATTTGAAATCTCGATCCCGACTCAAATTTGACATCGGAAAGAAAAAAAATGTTTCATTTTCTTCAGAAAATTCAAAACCTTGAGCGGAGGGTTTGTAAAACTGAAAATAAAAGAAATCCTGGCCTTAAATATGTAATAATATCATTAGCATATTAACCAGGAGCAAAGGATAAGATTTTCAAAGAATTCATGCATTTCACTATATAATCAAATAGAGCCCCACCCTAAAACAAGAACCCCTGACCCTGGGGCCATAAAATACACAATTTTGGTAGAGGCACTCTTGCTTATCATAACTATGTACTTAGTTAGTTTATTTAAGAAGATTTTCAAAGAATTCATGTATTTTCACTATATAATCAATAGAGCCCCGCCCTTACACCAGAACCCCTGACCCTGGGGCCATAAAATTCACAATTTTGGTAGAGGCACTCTTGCTCATCATAACTATGTACTTAGTTGGTTTATTCAATACCCAGGAGCAGAGAAGAAGATTTTCAAAGAAATAATGCATTTTCACTACCTACTTATTTAGCCCCGCGCTAGCACTAGAACCCCTGACCCCAGGGCCATGAATTTCACAATTTTGGTAGAGGACTCATTGCTGATTACAATCATGCAAACAGTTTGACTGCTTGATGTCCAGGAGTAAAGAAGAAGATTTTTAAAGATTGCATTAATTTTAGTGGTTTTGGCCCCTCCCCTCATGCCCCAGGGGGGCAGGGATCATGAAAATCATAATTTTTGTTCCCCTTCACCCATAGATGTTTTGTGCCAAATTTGGTTGAAATTGGTTCAGTGGTTACAGAGAACAAGCTGAAAATGTTCAAATGTTAACGCACGACGAACGACGCACGACGGACGACGACGGACGAAAACAGATAGCAATAGGTCACCTGAGTTTACTCAAGTGACCTAAAAAAGAGAAAGATTATGAATGTACATTGACAAGAAAATGTTTTGTTTTTTTTTTTGCGCGCGCGATAAATTTAGAGATGACGTAACAATAGATGCTGTAAAACATTTTAATTTTTTTTCTATTTTCTTTAATTCAAGAATACTGACAATAACAGGAACAGGAAAGTGTTTATTCTATTTCACTTTTCAACCTAATTCTAATAAGCTTTCAAGTTCCTTGTACTTCAAAATTGCGTATGACAAGTAATTTGAAAATTTTATGTCAATTTATATTTGGTAAGAGATCTTGAGAATATGTGGACGCGGAAGTCTGCCCGAACCAAAATTGATTTCACAATCAATATGCAGATGCTCTTACTATAGCGCCACGTGGGAGAATATTAGCGTGTTTACAAAGTGCTAAACCACTCGATCGACCAATAAGCGAAGCTTGAAAACCTTCGACTAGGACAAAAATTTAATTCTGTACATAACTTCATAGTTTCAACAATTTGATTTTTTTTTAAATCTTCTTAAAAAGAATTAAATAAGATAGTTCTACGCTACAGAATCAATATTTATACAAAATTTTACAGTCAATTAAATTTTTGATCTAAGTCGTAAGTTCTTTTTTGAAACGGTGCACAGCTTTCAGAGCTGTTGAGATTACAGTACACCACGCGGATATTTAGAAAATAATAAAACGTATAGAATTTTTTAAAGACAGATTATTTTGGTGCACAAATATCGACGGTTCTGATAAAAAGGATTTGTAGGGTTCCAAGTTGACGGTTCGAATGCTTGTTTCTTTAAATCCTTAACAAACGGAATAATCCATAGTATAATACGTATAGGATTGATGACAGATTCCCTCGATATTTGGCGTAAATTATATCCCTTTCTCTTAAAAAATTGAATAGCACATGTCTTTGCGCCGAAGCTGTTTTTGAATTCATTATATTTGTCCCCCGCTTGAAAAGTGGGGGATATTAATTTGGGTTTGTCCGTCCGTCCGTCCGTCTTTCTGTCTGTCTGTAACGCTTTCGTTTCCACACGATATCTCGATAACCCTTTGATCTTTTGCAATGAAATTTAGCATAGCAACTCCCTATGGACTAAAGAAGAACCCTATTAATTTTGAGGTCATAAAGTCAAAGGTCAAGGTAATAAATAAGCAAATTCTGTCTGTTATAACGATTTCATTTGCACACGCTATCTCTAGATCCATTTGAGCTATTCCAATGAAATTTTACATAACAACTCCCTGTGGCCTAATGAAGACCCCTATTGATTTTGAGGTCAAAAGGTCAAAGTTCAAGTGGTCTCTCGCTTCACATGTGAAAGGGCCAGGGTTTGCATCCTGGAAAATCCATTTTTTTTCGAAATACTTTTTTTTTACTAAATGATAGTATTCAGTATGTGAAATGAAAAATTCATTAAAGGTCTGGCTTGTACAAACACATAAAATCATCATCACATTGTGATAAATATTCCATATTAAAAGAATCATCTACACACATAATCAATCAAACCTTTATATCCATATTGGCATATTTTATTTGCTTCAGTATACATTTAATAATTCTATAAATTCAGTCAAGGGGATCCGAACCCAGCCCCCCCCCCCCCTGCGCATGGTTTACTTTTTCCCTAAGCGGGGGACACAAATTCTCTGAATTAGCTTGTTGTATCTTGTTTGAGAAATAAATTAAAATAGTAGGGCCAGGTTTATGTGTGTGTGAAGGGTGTGTGTGTGTGAAAGGGTGTGTATATATGTTTTTATACTAGTACTCTACTGTTAAAGGCATGATGTCACATTTATATCGGGAAAGTCACACTAAACCAAAACCATGTGCAGATTGACGATGACAGGTTTGTCAAAAATGTGATGTAGAAGTTGATACTCTAGAGGTATAATATTATTTTTATTTGTTTTCTTTCGGCATGTCAACGTCAAAAGTGCGACGTCATCAATACTTATGCGTCATCTATTTGGCTAGGAGTCATTTATAGTTTCACAGGGTTATCTCAATATTTTTTTTTGAAAACAAAAATCGTATGAGAAAAATCTGCATCTAGAAAAATCTATGTTTGCTCGGCAAATCTTGCGAATATACATAATTTCAATGAGTTTGATAAAGCAAATATCAAATCACCAAAATTTATAAATATAGATATCTCTATATTTATACTGCTAAAAAACATTCCACCTTTAGCAAAAAATTACAAATTACTCTTGCCCATTTTAAAGATTACAGTCTATTGAAAGTGATGTATAGGGTTCTCTTTTGTGTTTAGATAAATCATGGACTGGAGTGCACGTTTAATTCTTCCAATTATCTCAATTTCTCATGAAATCTGGGTGTACTTGAAAAGTGAAAATTTTATGGACACGTCACATGGATTTTTAAATTTTTATTATTCATCGGGTTCCTAAGAAATGGAAAGGGAAAGAAAATTCCCGATAGTGAGTTTTGATTTGCTTAAAAACAACTTGAAAATTGGCTAGACAAGGCATTCGGTACAAAATGGTACATTTTTAAACCCTTTTATCTAAATATTTTCTATCTCTGGGTCTTCTCTCCATGATTTTGTAACGTTATTTGTGTGCATTTTAATTCAAAGAAACGAACATATATTTGTAAAAAATGGAGAGGAGACCCAGAGACCATAGAAAGTGATCCTTTTTCAAAAAATCCAATTGTTTAAATTTGGTGCTAATCTTTGTCCTTTAATAAAGTGTACAGTTTGTGTGGCGGAGATAGCTCAGCGATATGAGTTACATGTACCTGTTCAGTGCATTAGTAATGAGACGTTTTTGGTTAGAGTCTCGCAGTGGGGGTCTATTTTTTTATTATTATTATTGTCATTAATGCAAACAATCTATCATTCTGGCGGTTTCATTTTATGTACGGATTTATTAAAATTTTGAATTAGATAGATTTTTGTTCAGTTGCGTCGAGAGCGAAATCAATTCCAATCTTCTATTTAAACTCTGATAAATACAAGTACACTTTTCATATTCCTTTTATTTTATGTGTTTATTTTTGCGAAGCATTACTATGTTATTGTATTTCCTAAGTAAAACGGACATGTTTATTACAATCTGACAAGATATTTCAAATTAAATGGAAAAAAATCATATGGCTACGTGTTCTTAAAATCTGACCAGCTATGGTCAGCCAACCAAATCTTGGACATTTAAACCATAAATGTTTCGTACAAATGATTCCTGCAGATTTCACTCTAAATACGCCCATCTTCTTAAGATATATAAATTCAAAACAAAAACATCACGTTATAAGATTTTGTATCATAATTGAAGGATTGATAATATGGTTTACAAAAAAAAGAGAAAAAAATGAGAGTAAAATTGGGAGGTATACCGGTGAACAATATATCATGAATTTGTATTATATAAAGTACTTGAATGCAATTGAAAAAGTAATTGAAATAACGTGATATTTTTTAGTGTAATTAATGAAATTACTAGCAATTGCAAAAATGTTCAGTTACAAGTAACTGCCGATAACTTCAAAATTGTAATTAATTACAGTCAATTAATTTTTTTTTCAATTACCCCATTCCTGCTATATACTTCTGCTTTTCACGCAAGGGGGAACGAGGTATAATAACATATTTTTGGAAGTTGTGTCGTACGTTTCTCAAAATGACAATTTATTTTAAGAGACAGCTCATGTAAAATTATTATTCCTCGAACAAAGAATGTTTTATGAGCTGTTTCCAGGTCAATTAACAATTATTGAACATCACACAATGATATCGATCAAGTATAGATACTTCCGAAATTCCCAAAACTAGATAACATAAGAAAAAATCCCCAACTATTTACTACTTACTTTAACTTATATATAGAATTTCCAGAAAGGAAGTTTTAAAAATATATTTATTTAAATAGCACTCGGTACCTACAGACGTACTCAGACATTTCTTACATGATGGCATTTACAGACAAGTCTTCCATCCTTCTTTATATTGTCATTACCAGAATTGCACTGTTAAGCTATCTGAACGGTGAGTATTTCCAAATTATACTTAATTTCATATAAATCCAAATGAATATAATTATATTACCATCTTTTTAACTCATCTTTTACATTTTCAGCAACTGATCCATGCACAAATTATAAAGTGATTAGCAACCATAAAAGATCAGTAAGTTATGTTAGTGCTGACGCAACATCTATCTGTGACAACCTATTGATGCCAGGTTGGTATAGAATTGATAGCCCTGCAGGGGAGAAAATGCCGGAGATTTGCCCTGCCGCTGGCTCTTGTGGAACCATGGGTTCAATATGGCTTGATCCAGGTAAGTCAAAAGAATACTGTTTGTTGTATATTTCTATACTTTAAATCTAGATCGAGCTTAATCATTTATGTTATAATTCAAAATTTAATATTAAATGATTATAGGCTTTCCGACTACAAATCAAACTCTGAGAAAGAAAGCTTTTATGGCCGATGCGTTTGACTGTGCTAGCAAAACATATAGTATAGACGTACGGAACTGCTGGGATCAGTATTACGTCTATAATTTAACAAGGACGACGTCCTGTCCTGAGGCGTACTGCTTTGGTATGGAATACTGCACAGTTGTTTTTTTTTTCTTTGGAAAACATTTTTCGTTAAAATATTTAATGCTTATTATTTTTTTAATTGAATGATTTACTTTAAATTTTTACGTGTAATATTTATTGTAAAAATGACAGTTTTATACGATTTTTATTATTCATTTTTGTGTTTTTATTTACTTATTTCTTTATTTTGCTATCTAAATATGCTAACAAAGAAAGGAAAATCTGATCATTGCAAAAAAAAAAAAAAAAAAAAAAAAAAAAAAAAAAAAAAAAAAAATTTAAAAAATTAAAAGACCATTGGACGGTATGATAGATTTTTCAAATGTTTCAGGCACACTTTAAATTTGGCACAATGATTTTCGATATTTTTTCTTTTTTATTAGGGACTGAATCGCCATGTCCTTCAGGACAATATTCAGAAACAGGATGGACACCTGGATGTGGGAGTATGTATGAATACAACTAAAATATTAATTTGTTATCTTCTGCTATCGTAAGTCTTGTATAGTCTGAAAAAATAAAGATTCGATACCTACGAATTACAGTAAGAAATGCCATCCTGGTATCAGTTAGTTTCCTGATTGTTTCTTCTTTTAATCACCAATATATATGTTCCGTAAACCAAGTTTTATTTACTTGCGAAAAATATTCCTGATCGAGTTTCGCAACCTATATCTACTCAATAATATCAATGGCTGCGAACCATTTATTTTGCTTTATTTGTATAAAATGTTTCCCAAGTCGCGAAAATTAATTTTCGTTGATTGGTTTCAAAACGAGGAATCGCAATTAAAAGTTAACAATTTTAAGACCCTTTCACAATTGACGCACAAGCAGAAACGACAAAATATTCGTGTATGCGAAAAATGTTGCTTCATATCGTTAAATGTTCCCAGAATAATCGCTTATAAAAAAGCGATCAAAAGCGATTGTTGTGCATTAAATTTTGTAATATATTCCGCCTTTATATGCAACTGTTGTACAATGAAAGCGACTTTTGACAGAAAAAATGCTATGATTAATCAGACGATGACGGAACTTGTGCCAGTAAGATTGGACGTGCAACGCGCGATCATGGTACGAACGCTCATGCGAGTCATTTGAGGGGGGGGGGGGGGGGGGTATACATCGTCCATTTCCAACAACGCACCTTAGTTGATTAATTTAAAAGTCAGATTAGATTATTAAATGTTCGATAATTTGGATATCATTTAGTCTGATTTGAATAGTGTGCGTGTCTACTTTTGTTAAAAGACTTAATGCGACCACAAAACCGAATGCAACGCATGCGAGACCTGCAACATATGCAAGAGCTCTTACAAAGGTAAAACATTCTATCTAATCGCAAAGTATTGTTAAGTGCTCGCCAATTGTAAAAGGACATCTAAAATAACAGAGTACAATTGTTGACTTGGTATGAGGGCAACATATGATTTGTTGGACCTGAGGTTGAAAATGTTGCCCGAGGCCGTAGGTGTTGGACCTGAGGTTGAAAATGTTGCCCGAGGCCGCAGGTCAAGGGCAACAATTTCATCTTCAAGTCTAACTAAATAATTTGTCTCCAGAATTTCAGTCTACAGCTGTTTTGTTATAGCCTTCATTTAACAGGTCGGAGAGAATACTCGAAATCGGGTATTATCCGTGAAATCGCGTATAATACCCGATATTAGGGTATCGTTGAATCCGCGAAATCGGGTATTCCGTGCAACTTTCTATAAAAACTAAAGAATAAAGCAACGGCGCATTATGCCAGTTACTGTTACTTGTACATCAGTATCTTGTGGATTTATTTTTATTAAACCTTATTCATACGGTTGTCAAATAAGTTTAAAATCCAACGACAAACACTGCTGGTGTAACAAAGAGGACACAATGACGTTATTATTTTTCAATATAATTTCTAAAAACAAATAACTATACTTCGTTTGTCTTTATTCCCCATTAAAGTATTCCATATACTTAATTTTCTTATTTGTGCACTATTCACAAAATGTGAAATTTTAAAGAAATTAAACGACAAACGCCGTGTTATGTATTTTTACTGAAAAATGTATGGCGTCCCTTTCACGTGAAATATGAATTATTCCTAACAGTTAGAGAGTACAATATAACCGAGTCATAATTGTATATCTCTGTCATAATAGAATACCAACGTTATTATAAAGAAGAAAATAAAATAAGATTAAATAAATACCCACGGGAAAACAGGTTGAAAATAGCTAATTGAAGGTGAGCATCTTTATTTTATGTCAATTTAGCATGGAAATTTTTATTCAAAGACACAGTAAATATTTTGGTTGCATTTTAATCGATACAATATATGCTATTTTACCTTTATTTTATGCATTTGTGTGTAAATTGAGAGCGAGAAGTCATATGAACAGGATTTTCTTGTTTGTTTTTTTTTTTGGGGGGGGGTTTGGGGGTGGGGGAGTATAAATAAAATTAAAGTCAAATGTGTACATCTTTTCATGAGCTTAGAATACATTGAATTTAGATATAGATCGAGGTACAGTCATATTGAAATATGAATTACATAGTCAAGTTTTCACATTTCTTATAGTTTTTACGTTTATGAACATGTTAATAAACAAACTGAAATAATGGAGTGTTCAATTGCCTTGGAAACTCATGTCTTAATTTTTGGGTATATAATTCCTCATCGGACATTAAAATTTCATAAAAATTGTAGCCACTTCCTTTCTTTATTATACTATTTGATAGACAGGGTAGATTTTACTCTTTACCTTCTATATTTTTTTTTATATCGCTATCTTATACCTCATTATGATATGCTAATACAACGCACTATCTGATTGGTTCTAGACAATATGTCACAGTTTTCTTTTAGTTATTTATCTATGATACTCATTACTCGTGGCAATAGCTTTTCCTAATACTCATCTGTAATGAAAAAATTGTGTTTAAAAAATAAACATGAATTCTTGTTACTTGTAGACAGTTGTAGTCTCATATTGTGTTAGAAAATAACAGATTGCTTTTTGTTTACCTATATGATTTAAATTGATGAATAAATCTTCCCTACAATTAAAAATATATGACCGAGTTTAACCGACCGTGACATTCAAATAGAGGTCTCTTGGACACATGTAGAACACAGTTGAGGTTGTTTTGTCCGAGGTGGTCAAGAAGCCTTTAGCCCCCACCCCCTTTTTAAAGTCGCCAAGAAATGGTACAATATTGATGACTTAGCAAAATTAAACGATCAGCAGTTGAAACTATCACTGTGTCTGCTAAAATGTTAAAGACATATTCTGAAAATATGTATGAATGATAAAAAAAAAAGATTTTCAAAAAAAAGAGAAAGAGGGTTTTTTGGGCGAAATTTTAGACATTTTTATCTTTAAATAATTTATGCATTCATAAATAAATTTGATTTTATGCACAAGATGAATGTGCAAGTAATTAATGACGCATAATTAGATACTATGGACAATCCCTTATTTCTCTTGTGTGTGAAATGTGTTTCCGTATAATTTAATTTATTTACAAATTGTTCATGTTTGTCGTGTTGATGTGGAATTATTATAAATTCCCGAATTCTGATACTTTACAATTTTGTTGTTTTGGGAATGAACATTAGGAAGATGCATATACTTTCAACATAAGGAAAAATATAAAGCAAATCGAACGAACACCTTTTTGTGTGCAGATCATGAAATGTACTGAGCTCAACGGGTATTTGTTGTCCTGAGCGCATTTATCTTGACGCCCAAATTCTTACTTGGCTAGTGATACCTTTAGAAAACATGTGTATTTAGATGAAAGTTAACTCGGCAACATGCGCCATACCATTGTTTAAGTTTTATTAGGTGATTACACCTCCTATACCCGATTTCGCGGATTCAACGATACCCTAATATCGGGTATTATACGCGATTTCGCGGATTCAACGATACCCTGATATCGGGTATTATACGCGATTTCACGGATAATACCCGATTTCGAGTATTCTCTCCGACTTGTTTTAGATTGAATCAATACACAGTGTGTTAACAATTATTACATATGAAAAATTTTAGCTTAATCAACAAAAATGATACAATACACAATACAATAACCGAGAAAGGAAATAATGATGATGCAATAATTATATCACAAAAATCATTTGTCAAAAACAAATTATTGGCTTGCCTCTGTATTTCAGATACTAGTAGGAACAACTTTTGCAGCTCTTAATTTTGCTATTTCTTTATCGCCGATATTGTACGATGATTAATTAGTTGTGACGTACATGTAGCAGTGACGTTGCCGTCTAACAATTTTTATGTTGTACTGGTTAGCCGGTCAACAGTTGAATTGTTGGGCCGATGTAATAATCATTTCTTTTCATTATTAATAAATGTAGAAAGATATTTATAAGGGTATAACAAATATCATAAATGATTTGGAATATTTTAGTTTACCCACAGGATACTATAACACCAGCTGTGGAAAGTGATATTGAACACAGTGGTATACCAGTAGGAAGGAGTTTTCTAGATATGCCAGAATTAGTATTCAAGTGCCGATTTACACCAACAGCCAGGACTAATTATTTCTACGACGTTGTTTGGTACATTAATGACGGAGAGATAATACGTTTCAAAAACATTATGTATCCAAATGTTTCTTCTGAAACCAAACTGAGGGAGGAACATTGGGGCAAACACAAGATGAACATGTTGGTATGAGCTTATTTATACCAAATACTTGATTTTGTAAATAACATACTGTATATCAAAAAGAATGAAGACCCCAAATTCATGATATTATAAAAAAAAAAATAGCTCTTGAAATTCCTATTAATATGTTACTTTAGTATAAATAAGCACAACACACTATTTTTAAGTATATCAAAACAACCAGTCAAGTTGATTTCAAATCTTGATTATTTATTATCGAAATTGCAATCTGCACATTTTTTGAATGTAAAGTGTGGAATTGTACTTAAACTCGTACACTAATTGTATATACAGTGTACACTATTTAATTGATCATCAATTTACATTAATTAAGGTTAAGTGCGCGGTTCGAGTTAGACAGCTAGAAGGAACAGTTCCAAGTCCACCTCATTACAGTAGTGTTTTTGAAGCAGGAATGAAGGTAACGTTAGCATATCTTTTAACGATATTGGAGCATCTTTGGCGTAACAAATGCTATTGAAGGTTGTGGACATTTACAATAGTGAGGAATGCGATACATTAGGGTGTTTTGTATCTAACTTAAAAATTCTGGAATAAGGGTTTATGGGTAGAGTTGTTTCTTTAAGATAATGGAACGACTTTAATGTCTGCAAAATTTTGTTGATGAAATAATATTCAAAGTTGTTTTTTTTTATTTTGTCAGTTTACTACAAGATGTTGTTCCTTAGACGACATTTTTTTGTTTTTTAAAAACTTTGCACTTACGTACACAATATTTTAACTGATAATTTGCAGGAACACTATTCTCGTACATGTACCAGAATATTTCGAGATAAAGGAAAAATAACTAAAATAATTCATTTATGTGTAGAATTTTTCTAATTAATCCTAGAAAGAGCTAGGGTCACTTTATGCTTTATGCATTATACAATGGCCCTTTCCATAGATCAATTAATTGACTATCACATCCTCTCCCATTTCATAGATCAAAATAAAGTAGAAATTTGATGCTTCCATTTGTATTATTTAGAGTACGAGTTTCCTACTGTATCGGAATTACAGGGCGAGGCTTGAGGCGAAAGCGATAGCTCGAGCCGAACCCCCCCCCCCTGTATCTGCGATACAGTAGGAAACGAGTATTCTAAATGACTTGTGACATGACCTTTCTTATGACCTCACTAATTTACATGCGTAGTTGGGTACATATCACTCAACCAACAGATGATTTTGCAGAAAGCTGATTTAGTATCCCATTCGCAACTGAAATGCCGAGTGAGGTGGACGTACAGGTATTTATCATTTTAAAATAATTATTTAGGGAATGCATAATTTAATATAATTTGATTTCCAAAAAAATTAAACTTAGATTTCATTACGTAGTGCTGTTTTCTCTATTCAGCTCTTGCTGACATTTTTTTTATTTAAGCCTCGGCTTTAATTAATGCAAAACATTTTGATATATAAGAATCGTGCAGGAATATTTTTGAAACAAAAATGCTACGGGGAGAAAACGTTATCTGAGAGAAATGTCCGACAATGTCCTCCTCCGGTCGCCATATACAAAATTGAAATAAACAGATGAAAGGAAGGGACACACCCATATTTAATTTCATGTTTTTAATAAAATTTGGTGTAACCAAATGGGATCCGAGTAATCACTGGTGCCCCCCCCCCCATCCAACCTCCTTGATTTTTTTTCTTTTTCGTCTTTGTAAATGATTTATGGTAAACTTGTATACATACGCTTTTTAATTTATCAACAAGTTACGATATCACGCACATAGTGTCTTGGTTGGATAAAAATCTAACGAAATACGATTTTCACTGATTTTTTTTTTTGAGGGGGGGGGGGGTGTTCAAAGTATTCATTTCTGAACTGCCCCACTCCCTCTTTTCTTATATTTTTGAATCCGACACTAATAAATTTACGTTGCAAAATTTTATTCTTAATTCACCTCAAATTTTGAGTAAATATTAAGAGTGCTACAGTATACGTATCTTGTGACATGACCCGGCGAGTTTTCCTTTGAAGTCAAGCTTACTGTAACTGCGATACAGAACACGTTTTGTGGGCGTTTCTTATGCAAATGAGCAGAAACTGTACTGTATCTGCAAATTATCAACGATACAGTACGGTTTATTTTTAGCCATGACGGAAAGCTGTAACACAAAATCGTTCAATTAGCATGATGCATGTAGCACTGTTAGTATTTACTCAAAATTTGAGGTGAATTAAAATTTTACAACGTAAATTTATTAGTGTCGGATTCAAAAATTTAAGAAAAGAGGGAGTGGGGCAGTTCACAAATGACTTCTTTGAACACCCCCCCCCCCCTCAAAAAACGAAAAAAATCAGTGAAAATCGTATTTCGTGGGGTTAGATTTATATCCAATCAAGACACTATGTGACTGATATCGTTACTTGTTGATAAATTGAATAGCGTATGTATACAAGTTTACCAAATATCATTTACGAACGCGAAAAAGAAAAAATCAATGAGGTTGGGATGGGGGCACCAGTGATTGCTCAGATCCCCTTTGGTTACAATACATTTTGTTAAAAACATGAAGTTAAATATAGATGGGACCCCTTCCTTTCATCTGTTTATTTCAGTTTTGTATATATGACGACCGGAGGAGGACATTGTCGGACATTTCTCTCATATTACGTTCTCCCCGAAGCATTTTTGTTTCAAAAATATTCCTGCACGATTCTTATATATATCAAAATGTTTTGCATTAATTAAGTCGAGGCTTAAATTAAAAAAAAATGTCAGCAAGAGCTGAGTAGAGAAAAAAAACACTGAATAATAAAATCTAAACTTAATTTTTTTGGAAAACAAATTATATTATGCATCCCCTAAATATTTTTTTGAATGCAAAATACCTGCACGTCCACCTCACTCGGCATTTCAGTTGCGAATGCTTAAAATGGGATACTAAATCAGCTTTCTGCAAAATCATCTGATTGGTTGAGTGATATGTACCCAAATACGCATGTAAATTAGTAAGGTAATAAGAAAGGTCATGTCACAAGTCATTTAGAATACCCGTATCCTTCTGTATCAAAGATACAGGGCGGGGCCCGGCTCGAGCTATCGCTCTCGCCTCAAGCCCCGCCCTGTATCTCTGATACAGTAGGAAACTCGTACTCTAAATAATACATGCGAATTAAACGATTTTGTGTCTGTATATACAGATACAACTTTCCGTCATGGCTAAAAATAAACCGTACTGTATCGTTGATATTTTGCAGATACAGTACAGGTTCTGCACATTTGCATAAGAAACGCCCACAAAAAGTGTTCTGTATCGCAGTTACAGTGTGCTTGACTTCAAAGGAAAACTCGCCGGGTCATGTGACAACGTAAATTTATTAGTGTCGGATTCAAAAATATAAGAAAAGAGGGAGTGGGGCAGTTCGCAAATGAATACTTTGAACACCCCCCCCCAAAAAAAATCAGTGGAAATCGTATGTGTTGTAAAATTTTATTCTTAATTCACCTCAAATTTTGAGTAAATATTAAGAGTGCTACAGTATACGTATCATGCGAATTGAACGATTTTGTATCTGTATATACAGATACAGCTTTCCGTCGTGGCT
Organism: Saccostrea glomerata; assembly: GCA_003671525.1. NCBI lineage: Eukaryota > Metazoa > Mollusca > Bivalvia > Ostreida > Ostreidae > Saccostrea > Saccostrea glomerata. Next base: position 1,000,861 of record PRKT01000127.1, read on the forward strand.
AAAAATAAACCGTACTGTATCGCTGATATTTTGCAGACAGCAACAGCAACGGGGGGGGGGCCCCCTGAATCCGCCTTCGTTCACTGGAAGGCTGGTTGGCCCTTCCAACTTAATTTTTGTGATACATGTAAAATTAAGTATACGAAATTGGTACTGAAAAGAAGTTGGCTTCTATACCCTCCCTACCCCGAAGAAATAGGATTTTCGACTTTAAGCAACTTTTCCCTTTTTTTCTTTTTTTTCTTTTCTTTTTTGCTTGTAGACTTTTTCAGGTAAGTAAAAAAATTTTTTTCTGGCTGGCCCCCCCCCCACTTTCAAAAACGATGCTACGCCACTGAGATACAGTAGTTTCTGCACATTTGCATAAGAAACGCCCACAAAAAGTTTTCTGTATCGCAGTTACAGTGTGCTTGACTTCAAAGAAAAACTCGCCGGGTCATGTCACAACGTATAATTAAAGTTCTTTTGGGGAATACAAATATTGGGAAACAGGCTTTTGGAAATTGCAATGTTTTTAAAATTTGCAGAAAACATGCGTATTTGACTACCTTCAGCAAAGAATTAAGATATGAGCGCAGCCCATGATTAAAAAAATAAAGCATGTTTTTGATCTTCAGAAACAGGACTTTCATTATGCATTTGCATATTTAATCAGAGGCTGCACTCTATATGAAATATTGAAAAAATACTTCCATTCAAGGCCATTCTCAAAGGCATTTGCAGAATATTAGGAAAATGTTGCATAATATGATGCTATAATGCATTGACTAGAGAGAGATTGGTTGATTTTTTTTTGTTTAACGCCGGATCGGCAATATTTCAGCCATATTTCGGCGGTTAACTAGAGAGAGCAAAACGGTAAAAAAGTTATGTGATTGTTAAGATCTTTATTCATAAATTTTAGGTAGAAAAGCAAGAATATCAAGTTGTAGAAGGGGAGACAAAAAGTATTTCTGTTAAACTAACTGTTCCTTTAGGCTGTTACAAAAACACCGCTCAAACTCCAATAGGGTATGTGATTATTAACCTTACCAAGAAGAATTATTTGTATATTGTATTTTTTAAATATTTTAAGAGGCATATTAAATTTACATGATTCAAAGTAAATTAATTCGTAAATGTTCCTGGAGTTTAAATGAGGAAAAAGGATAGATTACAAACTGATATGATCTATGATTCCGTTTTTCCTTTTTCTGAATAAAATCTTGAGAAAGTACATTGATTTAATTTATTTGAATTTCATTAACTTAGTTTCAGGCTACCAGACGAAGAGTACAAGAAACGTCATTGTATACTCAGCATTCAAACAGCTATTCCAAACTACCAAGACAATCCCGAACAGTATTGTGAACAAAAGATTGGCGATGACGGAGTACTTTTCAAGAATCAAAGATGCGGAGTCTCCTTTTTCGCCTCTAATTGGAGTGCTCCAAGAGATTTTGAAGTAACCGGCGAATTAGATCTTAAGTACAACGCGAACGATAGAGCAGTTTTCATTCGTATTGCTACACGAACTGTACCATTTCATCAGATCTGGAGTGATATTATTTTTCCTGATATAAAAGTAAATACTTGTAATAATTATTTGCTTTATGTTTCTTATGTGATATTTTATGTGATGTTTTTTTATCTAACCTTTAATATAAATATAACAAATTTTAAACGAACCCCCTTTTTATTTTTTTGTTTGAACAAAAGACCCCTTAGACATACATGTAGCATTGAATCAAACGTTCATTTGTCATAGGTCAAAGTTGTTGATAAAGAATTTGAAGTCTCAAACTTTATGTGCAGATCAGTCAATGACCCGCACATGGCAACGTTTGATGGGCGGTAAATATTTGTATTTTGCGATTTAATTATAGTTAAACATAAATAAGTGAAAAGTTAAACTTACATGACAATATCAAGACATAATTTTTTTTATATTTTTCAATTCAAGCGCAAATCAGATTATGAAAGACAATACATTTTTTGTCTGTTCTATGGATCTTTGACAAAATACATAACTGTCCAAATTTTATTGCCGTTCTGTGTCTTCATTTAGATATTACGAACATCACACACCTGGGGAGTATATTCTATACAAAAGCCTAAAATTTCCTATTCAGGTAAAAATTCTTTTAAGGCAAAAGTTTAAAATCAGACAAAGATATGCGAAACATACAGATTTTTCCTCATTGTACAATGATTAAAAGAGTGTATAATTAGAAGGGAAAAAATATCTGTGAGACATGATCTCATAAGGTCATCATAATACATATTGGCAATAATCTTGTTAAAAGTACGTGTTCTTATTACCTTTTTTTATCTCTAGGTAAACGCGATATATCAGTATTGTAATGGACGAAATGGTGTGACTTGCAACTGCGGCGTTGCAATAAAGAATGCCGATGCTTTATTTGTTGCAAACTTTTGCTCTGGTAGCTATTCTGCAACATCATTTGAACGGAATATGTACATGGAGAGAAATTTTTGTGACGATACTTACATGTCGATTAAAAAAACTGGTTCCATGTACACGGTAGGTATTACTATGTAGTATCATTCTACTTTTACCTGCATAAGGAGTTTGTGTCATCAAACTTATTTGAAACTCAGGAGCATGCTATAGTATGGTCAATTTCTAAGACTACTGACAAATAAGTTGATTTTATGGGTTTTCACCAACCATGTATATATATACACTCAGAATTTTGTAATTTCTACTCTGACAGTCATTATAATGGCTTTGTTAGCAAAAATATCATTCGGTCGGTTTTTGGTTGATGTGTTTCAAACAAATTGTCAGACCCCCTTTGCTCTTATACTATATTTGACAAAAGAATGTTTCATCAACCTAATAATACATAGACCACACGACGTTATGTAGCCGGACAATATTGGATTCTCACTTTGAGGATATCCAGAATTCCGTGTTTTGTATCTGTTCACATATTGTTTTTTTGTTTTTTAATTAATCTTCATTCTATACCCTCACATTATCATTTACCTTAAAAGAAGTTTCGTGCAGATTGTATACATGTATTCATAAAACTACAAGAAAGTGTTGATTTTAAAAAAAAAAAAACTTTCTTCCTTTTAGTTTTCTTTGCCAACGGGAACAGAAGTTTCATTCCAAAAGATAGGAAACCGCGGAATTACATACATTTATATAAAACCATCAGAACTTGATGTTAGAGCAACGGGAGGTTTGTGTGGTTTTTTCAACAAGGGGGATAAAAGTGATGATTTCAGGAAACAAGACGGAACTACTGCTTCTTCAAAAGACGAATTTACTAAAGACTGGGCGTAAGAATATAACTATTTAACCATACAAGATCAGTTTTCTTCTTTTATTAGGCAATTTTTTTTTTATATTTATTCATCTCTTTTTTAGGATCCCGGAGGAGAATGAACTAAGGTTCTTGAGTTTGTTTGATTTTGATTATAAACAGTCACAAAACGACGATAAATACCCTGTGAAAGAATTTTGCGTCTGTAGAGTAAATTCAACCAAGGACTTTCCAGTTGATTCGGCTAAAATGACATGCAGAGTGTCTGAGGCAGTGTCTAAATGTACTAATCAAAGAGTTCCAAAGGAAATCATGAATTTTGAGTGCACAGAATTCTCAGAAAGATATAAACGGGACGCCTCAACATCCAGACGATTGCTAGCTATATCAGGAGATGCTAAACCAGCTATTAGAAAAATACCCATTGAACCAGTTAATGTGGCCTCTTTCCCTCCTTATGTTGTAAGACACTTTTGTCAATGATTAGATAAAAATTTCAATATAAATTTGTTTGATATTTGATCTTTTAAGTATTTTTTTTATAGGAACCAGACTGGCGAAATGGATGGACAGAGGAAAAGGCCCGTGAAGAGTGCGAAAAGAACATTCTCGGTTCTCCTGCAACACAAAAGTGCATGGAACTGCTTCCAAGAATTAATAGTTCCAAGTCAGTTGAAGAATGTATCAAAGATGTAAAAGTATGTAGTTGCTTTTGTATTTTTGCAGGTTTTTTTGCGTTCAGAAATCTGTTCTGTTATCTTTAATGGTAAATGAACGTTGCAGTTGACAGGTGATACCGAATATGTTGAAAGTGCCCAAAGCGCATTGACAGCTCTTTGTGTAGTTGAAGGGTCAAAAACAGAAATATTAACCCTAAAAAACGAAACACAGTCTCAGAATCAGTCAACAATGGGAGTTGAGGAAAACTCGTTGAGTCCATTCGATAGCTTGTTGCAGGTTAGCTGTCTAAAGAATTGTTCTGGAAATGGCCTCTGTTCAGAAGGTTAGTGAGATGGTGTAAACTTAATGTAATTTACAGATAGTTCTAATCAAAATTGAATAATTCAACTGGGCCCCTCGCCAAATTAGAGGTTCACAAAAGTCAGGGTTTCTATTTTTCAAAAGTAATTTAAACTTTTTGGAAGAAATCATCGTTGTCTCCTTCTTTCTTGGTTGTACTTTGGCTTCATTTTGGACACATTATCGTTCAACAATAGGAATGCAAGTAGTTAAATACATTACAAATTTGTGATCTATTGTACCGATGAAAGATAATGAATACCAGTGCATTATCCGATCGAAACCCTTTTCAAACAGTGTTTAACATGCCATGGCAACTTGTTCTATATCTAATAGAAATCAAAGTATCGAAAGAACTGAAAGCTTGACTTTAATTACTTGAGTATATATTGTCTGATCCAAAATTAATTATTTAATTTTTTTCCCTTCGCCAAAATATGGCAGAAATATTGCCGACAAGGCGTTGAACAATAATAATCAATCAATCAATCTTTGCCATTGTTTTGTAACAGGAAGAGTTTGTATGATTATGATTGAAAGCGATATTTCATATCAGTAATTAAAACTTACAGTCCAGACCCCATCGACGAAAACGATATGAAAGATGAAACTCGTCAACAATTTCAACGTTTCGAAAAGCCCGCGCTATTGAGAATCGTTCGCTTACAATATGCATTCAGCAGCATATGTGCACAAATTGTTAAATCAAGATTATCAAAGCCAGGTCAAGCAATTATCTTATTTCTCTTTCAGTTTAATTCTCATGCAAAAATATTGATTATTAATTTTTCCAAAGATTATGATGTAAAATTATTTGTTTGAATATTGTCTCACAATGGGAATATTTTGTTTATGCAGTGTATGTTTATGAAGTGTATGCTTTTACCCTGTTTGATTTTTCTTTTACTGTGCTATTTATAGTAAGAGTGTCGATCATGATGCCTATAACCAGGACTTTTCTTTCAGTAAATACCGGCTGAAAAGAATTATTTAAATACCTGGCATGTTAAACGACTGCAATTTTTACTTAATGTCTGTTTTAAGAAGTTTCCTTGACAAAGCTGTAAACAAGACGAAAAGCATGCTAAAATGTTTTACATTTATACATGTAGTTTCTAGTATAACCCTTTACCACGACATTGTGTCTCAATGAGATGATTTTTTTATGTTTTCATACAGAAATTATAAGCAAAGTGCACATACATGTACGAGGGCCGTTCAAAAATTACGCGGACTTGTTGCACAGAAAAAATATTTGACGACATATTCGGGCAAAATGTCACACATAATATAAAGGAGTCGTTACTTACATGTATATGATCTTCAAAATTTCATATTAAAATGTTGTAAATTGGTTTCAATTTTAAGTGATTTATCAGGATATACCATTGATTCACGGAGCAGCAAAATCTTCGACGTCACAGGCATTAAATTAAAATATGTGATTGAGCTTTCATTTTTTCAACATTTTCCCAAGAGTACCTATACAGTTTGAGTTACCTTTTCTACACAACATTCAAACACCATTTCCTGTCGAGCTTAAAATCTATTAAACAAGTAACGGATATTCTTTTTTTGTTTTAAAACCAAAATCTGCAGGTAATTATGAGATATAGTGTGATATTGGTGATGCTCAATCACGTTCGTTACAGTCCAGATAAAGTTTTCGTCGATAATCTCCTTCCCGACCTCCCATATAGCCTTTTCACAGAGGCCTTACGTTCTAAAATTTCATTTTACTATTTGTGGATGAATATCACGAATACCCTAGTTTATGTTTTATTATGCATATTTTGGATCTATATTGGCGAAATCTCGACCATTACACATAATTTTAAAAAAGTGTGGTGCGCCGTCAATCCAGGAGACGTCATTTTCACAGTTGTTTTCACGGGAATCGCATCGGGAAAAAACACTATATTTCTGTTAGTACTTCGAATATCATGTCAGAAATCTAAATACATAATAATAGAACAATATAAAGATACATTTGGGAAAATTGTCGAAATATATCACGAATTATAGAAAAAAAAGAGTTAATTTTTTGATTCCCATGCTTTTGCTTCAATTTTTTTTGTCGTGTGCCGTCCCTCTCCATCAGCGATATCAACATACCGATAATTTCCATAGAATTTTTTTAAAATACAAAAATTTTGCCCAAAGTTTACTGAAATCTTTAAGATACATATTTTTTTAAATTTCATAACTATATGACGTCTGTAAGAATTAATAATAGTACAGTCCACGTAATTTTTGAACAGCCTTCATACGTATACATATGTATATGAAATTCCATTTCAAGCTTATTATATATTCATTCAATGCATGTAATTTTTTTTTATAAAACATTTAGTATACTTAAATGAAGTTTCATTTTTTAAACTATTAATTTCCTATTTTTAAAGACATAATTTTTACAATTAAGATTAAAATGTAATAATAACAAAATAATACAAAGAAATGAAGGTTCAGTGGATGAGGAGATATAGCAATTTAATTAAATCCGTGTACAACTTAGATCAGCAGGAAGCACACCCTCCCCATCTATCAATTTTCTTTGGGATGTTCTTGTGTATTATAATGATGCTGTAAACATATAATCTACAGATATTTTGTCATCATCACAAGTTACTATATGCTTCTGACTGATGTTTATGAATAGGAGCTTGCAAATGTAATGAATACTACATGGGTGTGGATTGCAGTCGTAAACGATCGTCGGCTCCCGAAATCATAAAGCGACCTGAGGCTCTAACATGCGACTTAAACGAAAATCGATGCTCTTCAGTGCTTGTGACCGGGGACGTTTTCAGCGAAGATGATATTAAATGCAAAATAAATCGATTTAAGGTATGTAATAGATAAAACATGAAAAAGGAAGAGTAATGGTAAAAAAAAGTACGTGAGAAACATACATTGTATGCTTGAATTATGACAAACTGTACAACGTTGGTTTTTTTTTATACATAGCCAATAATGTGACTTTCAAACACATTCTATTGAAATTTTCCCTTCTTTTTAAAATAAATCTGCTTGTTGCACATCTGAAAACAGAAATGAAGACTGTAAACCTGAGGGCGTTTTCGGTATCCTCATTGCAGAAAAACTTACAAACAGGCTTGGGGTCAATTACTTTGAAATGTAATTAATTACTTTCAAATACATTGATAATTTTGTCAATTACTTGCAATTACAAATAAATTGATTTTTTCAAATGTAGTTAATTACTTTCAATTACTTTGACAAATGTAATTAAATACATTTCAATTACTTCGAGTTATAGTTTTACAAAAAAAATATAAAGATTTCTTCTCTAGTGATCGAATTCGAACTTTCATTCAGTGTTTTTGTTCTTGGGTATGATAGGGGTTCACACCTGGTCAAAATTAGACCTTTACCTTATGATGAGTGTGACACACTGTATAAACAAATTAAACATTATGAGACAACTAATTATTGAACAACCACAAGCCCATGCTACACCAGTATGGTGTATGGCAAGATCTTTTTTGTTACTTTCTCAAATCCATATTTTTGAAGGAAAAAAAATAATATCTATCACAATTCAATTCATTATTTTCTATCTTAAAATGAATAGAATACAGGTAAATCCAAAAGGGGATGTAGTTAGTCTAATTGCTGTAAAAGAAATTAAGTATCTAAACAATCATTGTTATTTGCAAGTGGGAATAGGGAGAACTGAGATTTATAAAACATGGGAATAAGTAATATAAATCCACCAGTATAAAACTATGTATCAGTAAAAGGCACCTTTTTAAATATAAACTTTCATTTTGAAAAAAAGTAATTGAAATGTAATTGAAAATACATGACCTTTTCTGAAATGTATTTAAATACATTCAATTACTTGTAATTGAAGGCTCGCTCAAATACAAATTACTTCCAATTACTTTGAAAAATGTACTTAATTACAATCAATTACAATTACTTTATTCAATTACCCCATCCCTGCTTACAAATATTAGATTTTTTGCTTTTTGATATAATAATAAAGTGTGTTAGATATATGTTCTACCTTCTTTCATTTATTTTTCTGGAAAGGTGTACGCAAACGGAGAAATAGAAAATGAACTTAATGCAGAGATACTTGACGGCGAACCAATTAATGACTTTTCCTGCATCTGTCCTCTCCCAACATCTTCGAGGAGAAAAAGATCCCTTTCAGATAAGACAGTGCAAGCAGAAGGATATACAATAAGTATATCAAATGGCAATGGATCTGCCAATTTCTCAGAGGAATTCAAATTGTTGACATTCAATACAGCTTGCTATGAATGTAATACAACGTCATTAGAGTGTACCGAAAAGGTAACGGAAAAGTGGTATAATATCATGGAAATATATGAATAAGGGAATATTAACATTTGAATAATTCGATTTATCTTTGAGTAACTCAATAATAAGTGGTTTTTAAAGATATATCGATCTCAATATTTTACAGTCAACCTGCCCAACGGCAGAGGTATCTAAAGAACCAAAGGATACAGGTAGGCATAAAGTCGTATTTTATTTTTAAAACACTAGGGTTCAGGGATTTGTGAAATATCTATTGTGAAATGATACAGTTTTATATAAGTAAACTTTATAAGAAAGACTGCAAATATGACGATTCCTCTTTGATGCAGCTCATTTCAAATTTAACAGAGTTTGTACTGATTTGTATGCATTATTCTTTTCAGGTTCACTCACCATTGTTGCAGCTGTATTAGGATCAGTCGGATTTGTAATCTTAATTGTCATGTTTATTGTTATACGTAAAAAATGTTCCAGGTAAGGAAAAATATGTCTGTAATAATCTATATTAAAGTATATTTAATTCAAAAATAGTCATGATAGTTTTGTAAAGTTTACCAAAAAATACTGTATACAAATTATTATCAGAATAAGAATTTAATTTTTGTTATATAAGCTTAGGACACCTCTATTCCCTTATATATTCGTTTATGATAATAATAAAATCGATTAACTTATGGATTTTAATAAAATTTACAGTGGTAAGAATGCTTGTAAACCAGAAAAAGGACCAGATATTGAAAGAGAAAAATCAACACTCTCATACGCCAGCAGCTTCGACAGACCCACATCTGCTAATTCTATTTTCATAACAAAGACACACTGACGAGAAGCAAAGAAGTGTGCCCTCGTGCAATAAGATGCGAAGAAGACATTTTGCAATTGTGCATGTGTATGTGTTGTATGTTTGGGCGTGTTAGTGAACAAGTATATGGCCGTTTCCTGCATGGAACAGGAACATTATTCTTAGGATCATCAAACATTCATATTGTTATATAGGGCAAACCTAAGTGATCTACCTAATTTTTTAAATCAGGAAATTTCGTGTAATTAAAATTTTATTTTTTGTGCATGGTTGATAATGACAGAGATAACTAGAAGTATATGATGTGTTCACATTGTGCCATTGTTCAGAATTAGGTACCTGCCATTATATGTGAGGGTGTGTGTTTGTGTGTACAAATGAATATTGCCTAATTGTTTAACAGAGACGTGAAATTGTACATATGACTTGATTAAGAAACTTATGAATATTAAAAAGAACAGAGATCTGAGTAAATTATTTTCAGTATGTTTCTCAGAAAATCCCGATGTTAATGACATTTGAATGAGTTTTAAACAAAAGACAACTTCAAATAAGAGTTTACACCCTCTTAGAAACCAGAAGTATCTGACAATCTTTTGTCAATTGGTTTGTATTCATGCATGTAACAAAAGAAAAGAAAAGTAGCAAATGTTTTTTTTTTTAAACTTAAGCAACAGCAATAGAAAAGAGAAAAGTGTAGGAGTATTTTTTTTTAAATTACAGAAATTTCTGTTTTAGTAACGATGGCAGCACCATTTACCGAAATCAAGAACTGAAAAAAAGTATAAACGTATCTTTAATTACTTTTGTGACAAGTTACATTTACATCAGACCAAAGCTATGGGAGAAATATCGTTTTAAAAGTACATGTATTAAAAAAAGTAAAAAAAAATCTTTTAGTAATCATTCATTGAAAAAATCAAAAAATAACATCTAGGAGTAGTGAACATTTGTACCATGATATATTGAAATCAAGCCAATACAGTTGGAGTAATTGTACTTCGGAAACAAAAACTTTTATACGTATATTTATGCATCTTAGTGTATGTAGTCTACTACTGTGTCAATCTATGTTGAAATCAGACCGAAACTGTTGGAGAAGTACCAAATAAATTTTGAAAATTAACTTGTTTACAGACGGACGAACGATGGACTCATTACTGCAGCATTAGCTCCTCTGGTATTAGACCAGGCCTAGGATCAAGAAACGGATTTTATCTTAGAAATAAGTTTAACTTTCATTCTTCTGTAAAATATTCATGATTGAAATACTGTCAAAATTTGCAAATAAGATGGATATGGAGATAACGATGAGTATTCAATCTCAACAAATTCTGTTAATCAAAATTAAAACGTATTTCAATTTAAGTCTGCTTGAATCTACAAAGTTTAAGAATAAAATAAAGATTATGACTAAAAAGCAAATGATTACAGTTTCATGCTCCAGGTTTATATGAGCTAAAATTAAGACTTCCTTTACATATACACATGTTTCTTGATCTAAAAATTTAGGGAGAGATGTGTAGTTATAGTTAATAATTAATTTTGAATGTAAGCACTGTATGAATATTTATAGCTAGATGTATTTAAAAAACATTGATTTGCTTTGGATCAGTCAGTTCTACTGTAAGTAAAAAAAAAAACTACATTTTCTTTTATTTCCATGTAGAGTAGGTTTTGAATTATATTAAATATTCATTGAAATTGAATAGCACTTGGATACTGAAACTCTCTCTCTCTCTCTCTCTCTCTCTCTCTCTCTCTCTCCAAACTATATGAATTGTTTTCCTACCTGATTTTCAATGAAAAAAAAAATCCATTTTTATTTTTTGAGTTAAAATCCCACACTGTAAATAACACGACTTTTGTAAAAAGACTTCCATTAAGCATAACCTAGTTAGGTGTACAGCACTTATCAACCTTAACTTGAGAGCCAGAACGGCGTTTTCTTTTTAAATCCTCGAGCTCAGAAGGGGTCTTTTTTGAATGCACCTTATCGATTTTTTTTGTTGATAATAAATGAATTCACATAAAAGAGTAACGACAAAGCTCTTCCATGTACCATTCCACTCAGGTGTTTAGCTTACCTGAAACGATGCTCTAATGACTATTTGTTTTATGAAAGTGTACATTGTATGTGTACAGCTGTATATATATATATATAGATAATCCAATATATATATATATATACGAAGGTTGTCCCAAAAAGTCGTAGACAATGTTTATAATTTTTTAACCATGCAACCAATACTTACCAAATTTTGCAAAGACATAATATGGTCAATGTGCTTTAAAATTGTGAATTTTTAAGAGCCATTCTCTGTAATGATTTGAAATTTTATATAGGAGCTGTGGCACGCATAGTCTCAGAATTTCTCCAAACTCTCTATGATAAAAGTCATTGATACCCTAAACTGAAATCAGGCAAAAATTGGTTGCTATGCTTTATAGTTACCATGGCAACATGTCTTAAAGTTCGAAAAATGGCATTTTTTAACATGTTTAGAGCCCCATAGATAACATTTGCGGCAAAGCAAACAATTGGCAATGACTGTTTCCAAAAGTTGAAGGTCAGATGTCTCAAATGCATGATAAACATTTTTGGTAAATCAACTAGTACATATGTTACTATGGTAACAAAATATTCCAAAGTAAAAAAAATATTCATTGAATTTTATAAAGTCATACACGTAAAAATAAAAAGCAATTATAGGATGAAATTTTACCAAATAATAGAAAAAAGAGCCTTGAAACATATACCAAGAACAAAATATGATATTTCATTTTGGTTGGCAATGGTTGCCAAGGTTTTTATACCACAAAAAGCCTTCAAAGTAACACTCTTGTATGTTTAAATCTGATCCTATCTTTTAAAAAAGCACATTTCCTCATAACTTATGACCCATTTTATAAGATGTTGGTGTGCTCCAAGTTTTCCCATTTGAAAAGATTCAGATTAGATTCTTTAAATAGAGCGTTGCTATGGAAACAAGCAGAAAACATATGCTTAAAAACCTGAAAAATATTTTCTTTCCTTGGATACGTACCCTTAAATGTAGATTCCCAAAACTTTTATGATTGATATTTATTAACAGCTAACTTGACTTTTAATTTTGACTATCATCCAATCTCTAAGTGGATGCAAGAAGTTGGCACACAGGGTTTAATATTGATATAAAGTTCACAAAATCGAACATTTTCCCTTCTTGGTAACCATAGCAACAGTGTTGTTTTATTCATCAAATTTTATCAATATATGATATTCAACTTCAGTTCTAACAGATAAGTACTATTCAAACTGAGTCCTTTGATTTGTTTCTTGATTAAATGGCAATTTAATTCCTAATGTTGCGAAAAATAATTCACTTTTTAGCACTGGTACTTTGTTTCCATGGTAACACTGCAAAGTAGCAATTATACCCAATTTTTCTTATGGTTTTGGTGTTGCAAGGTCCTAAGAATGCATAGTTGCCAGTCTTGAATTTTCATGTTTTTCTCAGGACAGTAGCATAAACCCAATCTTAGTTACTGTTTTTGCATGGTTACACTGTGTTACCATGGCAACCATAAAAGTTATTTATAGAATAATATTGCTTATACTTATATACTTAAGGTCAAATATTTTCATTGCTTTTCTTAAGGCGTTGATTGAGTTTGAGCACTTAACACCTACCATTAGTGAATACGGAGTGTTTTTCAGCATATTTCAGCATTTTAAGTGTATTCAAAATGTACCCTTGGTTACCACTTACTTAGAGATATATTCCAAACAGTTTCTTTACAGTATAAGTGACATCAAGGTGTCATGTTTTTGTGAGAATGGTTTGTTTGTTTTTTCTATTTTTATTAAGCCAGAGTCAAGATTTAAAGTGGCTGAAAATCTCGATTTTTCAAACTTTTCCGGCTGTTGCCATAGCAACCGAGACACATAGCAACGAAATTTTGTTTGATATTTGTTTCTGGTGTCAAGTACTAAGCATGGGTGAAGTCTCATCAAAATCGGTGACCATGCGTGGCAACGAAGTTTAAGTGCTTACAGAGAATGGCTATTAAATACATATCTTTCATATTAATAATATTAGGACGATTTATATGAAGGCTGATAAGGCCTGTCGGCGCACGGACAAAATTCGGAATAATTTACGCATATAACTATTACACTTGCTTTTATTTCTTAAGTACTATAAAATACATTGAACTCAAATTTAAATCACTGAAACCAGAATAAAAATCTTAATATTATGTCAAACTTTCATATAAATATCATTAGAAACAGACGATTGGTGTGATGAGTTTCATAGTATCGTTGAAATTGAGTTTGAAGAAAAAGACGTCGTCAAACGCGTAGTCGGCGCACGGAGATTTAATAAATTGTGTTGGATATTGTTAATATACACCGGAGACGGGAAAAAAGAGTACAGAAGTGGCATCTCACACCAGATTTTAATAGAGAAGTTATTTTTGAATTGCACGATATTCAATGAGAGTTTTTCTTCCGTAGCGAAAAAAGTTAATTACGGCATGTAAGAAGAAGAGTACTGTTTGATTAACGCAGATAATTTGGAAAAATCTGGACCGCGAACGACGTCAAACAATTTGTATTCTATGCTGCCTACAATATAAGGCAATCTTTCGACTAAATTTCGACAGAATTTGAATCTGCTTAAAAAAAACAAGTAAAAAAAAAAACAAACGGAAAGTAGTTAATTCAAATATGTTCGTTAATCAAGAGTGGTCTTTCACTTTAAAAAAAATATTGAATGTTAATACCCGCCATTGAAGCAGACAAATAGATCATGACGTTACAAAAGATGTAATTTACGCTTGCTTTCGTGCGCCGGTGTACACTTTTATTCTTTCTTTATTTTTTCATAATTTTCTTATAAGATGTGATATCATCATGAAACTTGAAGTGCATGATCATAAAATGTTACTCTTTGCTATGACAAGGAAAGAAAGTTAATAAAGCAAAGGGAAACAAAACTGTTTTACCTGTCTACGACTTTTTGGGACAACCCTCGTATATATATATATATATATAAAGCACATTTTTACAACAACTCTTAAACTAACATAACTGCCCTAAGTGAAGAAATATTAATATAGAAAGCACAAAGAAATTCACTTTTACATGGATACCCACTTCCGCCCCAGCCCGGGGTTGAACTCTCGACCTTCGGAATCTGTCTCCTAGCAGTGCAGGAACAGCGCGCTAGACCGCTCGGCTATCTAGGCAAGTTAAAAACTTGCTTTCGATGCCGATGGAATTCTCGCGGCGCTGTCCTACACTACACGGTCATTGAGAATAGAAGTGAGATACAGTTATTTGAACATTAGTTATAACAGAGGATTGTTACCAATACATGTTGTGATGAAATTAATTATTATTTATAAAGCACATTTTTACAACAACTCTTAAACTAACATAACTGCCCTAAGTGAAGAAATATTAATATAGAAAGCACAAAGAAATTCACTTTTACATGAATACCCACTTCCGCCCCAGCCCGGGGTTGAACTCTCGACTTTCGGAATCTGTCTCCTAGCAGTGCAGGAACAGCGCGCTAGACCGCTCGGCTATCTAGACAAGTTAAAAACTTGCTTTCGATGCCGATGGAATTCTCGCGGCGCTGTCCTACACTACACGGTCATTGAGAATAGAAGTGAGATACAGTTATTTGAACATTCCTCTGTTATAACTCATGTTCAAATAACTGTATCTCACTTCTATTCTCAATAACCGTGTAGTGTAGGACAGCGCCGCGAGAATTCCATCGGCATCGAAAGCAAGTTTTTAACTTGCCTAGATAGCCGAGCGGTCTAGCGCGCTGTTCCTGCACTATTAGGAGACAGATTCCGAAAGTCGAGAGTTCAACCCCGGGCTGGGGCGGAAATGGGTACTCATGTAAAAGTGAATTTCTTTGTGCTTTCTATATATATATATATATATATATATATCCTGCTTGTTGCGTTTGCTTGTGTGATGTTTGTAGTCTGTTATTTTTTTTAGTTTCCCTTTCAAGGCATTATGCCTAAGAATCTAGAATGATAAGACGAGCCGAAAGCCCATACCTTTTTTGTTGGTTTGTTTGTTTTGTTTTGCAAGTACTAGAACTCAGTTCTTCCAAATTACCCATGCATTCATTTATGATGATACATGTAGTAGTGATATTTTTTTTATATTTAGAAGCACTTGAAGTAAAAATAAAAAAAAAACGGAAATACAAGTATTCCAAAATATTTAATTATGATTTTTATCCGGCATTTTGAATAATTTACTGTAAATAGGTTTAAAATTACGAACATAGATATAAGTATCATATTTTCAGTGAAAAATGTTTTATTTCTATAGCAACTTAAGGAGAATCTCTACATGTACAACTATGAAGTATAATTGTTTTTTGTTCCAAACATATGTTTCTAATAATAGGCTAAATATCCAATAAAAAAAGGTTCCAAAACATTTTATTTTATTTTTTGGATATATTAAAAATATTGAATTTATTTTGTTGAAACTCCTTAGTTCAATATTTCTGAAGCCTTGTGCTAAAGTTTCTATTCAAAGTTTAATGTTATTTGATATTGAAATGAGAAACAACAAAGTGATAAATAAGATCTACAGCATTTCTTTTTATCTTCAGAAATAGACAAAAAAACTAAAAGCATTTACTTGAGAATGGTAAGCTGAATTGACAAAAAATTACATTACCCAAAAATTCAGATGTTACATATCCGCTTCAAGAATGGGCTCAAAAAGCTTGGTACTAATTTTCTATATACTTCAACTTAATTCTAAAACTTGCACAAGTACTGACTGATTTTTTATACTGTTGGGTCATTATTCAAACACTGAATTGTTGACAAATTTTTCTGTTGTTTCCCAACTATGATAAAGAGCATATGGTGGGTCTGACCAGTTGTATATACCTTATAAACTGAATTGACGACGGATTTTCCGGTAGTTTCCCGATCATGACAAGGGGCACACGGTGGGTGTGACCGATCGGCAGGGGATGCTCACTCCTTCATGGCACCTGACCACACTTCTGATGTTTTGGAGGTTTCTCTGCCCCTATTTTGTATTGTTTCATGGACGTATGAGCATAACACAAATAAGGATTCTTTAATCGTACATGTAACACACAAAAAAGATTATTCTATATCATAGACTAATTTATGCCTCTCATTATTTCCCAGATACAGCAGCTCACCACAGCTTTGTTTTGCTCAGAATTTCATTTCAAATATAACAGGGCAATTATCTGTGAGAATGAAAATGTAAGTTTTTATTCAATACAGTAAATAATTTTTACAAACAAGGGGGGACATCAGCAAAAACAAAACATTTTGCACATATAAATATATACATTTTACAAGATATGATAATATACGCTTTGATTTTCCTCATAGGAAATAGGTCACAAAGAAAATATTAGTTCTGACTAGATATAACATAAACTGTATAAAAATTGATATACGGCTTACAGAAGGCAAAAGATGACGACAAAAGGCAAAGGATGGTAAAAGGTGTGACATTAAAAAAACTCGTGGAAAAGAATTAAAGATATTTTTTCCCCCATTATGAACACTTGTACAGATTTCAATATGCAAGGGATGTTACACTGTGTATAATACTATTTAATGAGAATTACATTAAAAAAAACTTCAATCCTAAGTGCAAATGATATAGGTTACTTTAGACTCCTAGAGAAAAAAAGGATTTCGAGAACTTTATATTTATTTAGAAGAGAAATATGTAGAAAAATAAATAAGTAAATATCTTTATTTTGTTTTCAAACAAAACTTTTAATAAGCAATAAGCATATACTGAACAATGAAAAACAACAGGCTGTTGATACAAAACAGGAATCGATCTCAAACGTCCTATTAACAAGACAAATTTGTGAAAAAATGTCTGTAAACAGACATTGTGTATAAATTACAGAAATGGGATCAGATGCATAAAGGCCAGCATCTGGTTAATACTCAGCAGTAGACAGGATGTTTAATAAAATTAATGTTTCTTCTTTAAATCCTAAATAAAGCCCCACCCTTTCAACAGAACAATTCTGACCCAAGGGCTATGAAACTCATTTTTTACTACATGTACCCCTGAACTAGGAACCATGAAATAAAATGTATTTCTAAAGAAGCAACCTTGCTGATCAGATTTAAAAAAAAATATTTACATTATAAGTTATAGGATCCCACCCTTGACCCAAGGACAATGAAATTCACAATTTTGGAAAGAGGTAGCATGCTTATCATAAGTAAATTAAGGTAGTTTATTTAATACTTAGGTGCAGAGAAGAATTCAAAGAATTATGCATTTTCAATATATAATAGTAATAAATTAGTTTTTAAATACGCAGGAGGGAGAAGACAATTTTTAAGGAATTTATGCATTTTCTCTATAAAATCAATAAAGCCCAGCCCTTGTAACACCAAAACCCTTCACCCCTGGGCCATGAAATTAAAATTTTTGAAGAAACATCCATCAAAATTCAAAATTACATACATGAACTTACACGTCGTCGTTCTGTTAAATACTTATGAGCATAAAAGAGAAAAATTTTAATCCGAAGGCATTAATGCATTTTCACTATATATTAATCAATAGAGCTCTGTCCTAACACTAGAGCCCCTGACCCAGGGGTCATATAATTCACAGTTGCAATTTTGGAAGGGGCATTCTCTCTCAATTATCATAACAATGTACATGTACTTTGTTTGTTTAATACCCAGTAGCAGAGAAGTATTTCAAAGAAAACATGCCTTTTTATTATTTGATCCATATAGTCACGCCCTAGCACTACATTATGTAAAAACCCTGGCCCTTTGGCCATGAATTAGAGGGTCCAATGCATATCACAGTCAAACTCACAGTTTGAATGTTTAATGTCCTGATTAAAGACGAGTTTTAAATATTGCATTAATCTATGTGCTTTTTGTCCAACCTATCAGGCACTGGGGACAGGGATCTTTTATTATCCGCTAACTGTAAATGCTATATGCAAAAATTGATTGAAATTTGGTTAAGTGGTTTCAAAGAAAAAGCTGGAATGTCCAAATGTTTGTGCACTTCGCATGACGCACGGACAAAAAAAGAGCAAAAGGCAAATGAGGTTATTCAGTGGAAACTTATTTATTAAATGAAAGGAAATAGCAGTTCAGTTTAATCTGACTAAAGTATCGTATGAAAAATTATTATAAAAAATTATTTGACTGCCTTTAAAAACGATCGTTCGAACGATTTGAAAAAAAAATCATACAAACAAATATATAGATCATAATCGTACAAACGAATTTCTTCACTATACATACAAATTTTTAAAATGTACAATCAGTTGCATTTCATTTTTACTGCAAAATAGAAACTGCTTCACCAATCTAAAATCATTGTTGCAAGAGGATCGAAGTCCTTGATGAATGTGAACTCTTTGATATTTGTTAATTCCGTAACTGAACAAAATTTGAACATTAAATGTTTAATTTTTCAAAACATAAAATATATTTTATTTTCACACACAGTCATATTAAATTGCCTTTTATCATTTGTTATTCGACCTTGGTATGCTTTGCGATCCATAGAGGTATTGATTGTATCGTTTTAAATGCCTACGCGAAGGTTTTTTAAACGCGGTAGTTTGGCATGACAAAATGCACAATGATTTTTTTTCTCAATCTTAATTTGTTGACATCGTAACCAGGTAAAACACCAATCAATTCTCCGAAGTCTAAAAATATCAGAAATGGAAAACCGAAATGGCTTCCGGGTAGTTTCAGTTTTGGTTAATAACGTTAAAAAATGTCATGAAACGTTTAATGATTACATTTATTCTAACTATTGTTTTATCGAAATATTGCATCTGTGTTGTATTCACCAATGAGTTTGTCTTCAAATTAAATGATGAAAATAACAGCGAAGATTTAGCGAAGTCAATAGCAGAAGAGGACGGCCACTGTACTTACTTTGGAAAGGTAATTTTCTTCCTAGTAATTATACATATCAACCTCAGCTGCTACATATTATTTAAATCATTGTAACAACATTTTTTTAACTTCATTTCAGTAAATTAATAATATATCTTTGACATTGTTCATCAGATCCAATGTGTTAAAGTTTAGGTGATAAAAGACATTCTGAGTTTTTTGTAGGTTGGAAATGTACCCAACTTTTATCGAATGTATTGCCGTCCAAGAATCAGAAAAAGGGGGATCTTGTTTCACAATGAGACCTTTTTATTTAATATGCAGTCCAAGTATAAGGTAAAATAAATACACAGAGAACTATAAGGAACAATTTAATACTAGTATATCAATAATAAATCGTATCTTTGTAATGTAATATTGTGTTTTGTTGATTTACAGAATGATATACTATAATATAGACTGAAGATTATCATTTTCAGATATCAGTTTTAGAGCGTCAAAAATTACAGCATCGTGTTACACGATCACAAGATCCCCAGTGGACAAATGTATGGTATTTGGTAAGTTTTGCTTGATAAAAAGGTGTTTATTTAACGTAAGAAATCAATCCTAATTAAGTGTATGTGTCCTTTTTTCTGTTAGAATGGAGCTGTTACTCCTTCGATGAAAATTGAGGATGCGTGGAATAAAGGGAAAACGGGCAAGAATGTAGTTATTGGTGTCGTAGACGATGGGATATACATGACTCATACAGACCTTGACGCTAACCTAGTAATTTTTTCCATTTTTTTTATAATTGGATTCATAATAACATTCAATTAAAACCAATGACCCTTTTCGCCAAAAAAATCTAACTTTGACTGAAAGTAAGTTTTCAATAACCTGAACATTTTTGGTCTAATAAGTAGTTTTTTTTCAAAACAATTAATAACAATTTAATATTAAAATAATGAGAAAAAGTAAGATTTTGCAGTCTATATATTTGTAGTAGAGTAGGGGAAATTTTAGTCATAGTTTCTTTCTAAAAAGGAACAGAACCAAAGATCATGAAACAGACTTAGACTTAGAAAGTCAAATTTCAAATGGTCTGTAAAATATTTATTTATCATTGAATTAATCGCTCATTTGCTGATATTCACACTTTTCTGAAGCAAAATTAAAAAAAAAAAAACTTTACTTTTTTAATTGGCTTGAACTCTGCAAGATTTTAGAGGAACATAAAGATTTTGATTTTAGCTTAAGATGTTTCAGAATTCCGGGGCCAGAGGTCCACAATGATCATTAATTTAAAAGATAAGTTATTGTAGCTTGACATAAAACTGTTTCAGGATGTTGGAAACAGCTACGATTACTATGCAGGAGATACAGATGCAAATCCTAGTTCAAGTTCTTTCAGGTAAAATCAGATAATAAAAGTAATATTTGTGAAAATTGAAACCTTCATTTATTGTTTCTTCTTAACTTCACCTGAGTCAAGGGCTTAAGTGGGCTTTTCTGATCAAAGACAGCCTGGCGTCCTCCAATCTTGCTATAAAGTATCACTGAGTCAAGGGAATTAAAGTTTGTTCAATTGAAGTGTCAGATAATAATGATAAGTAAGAATTCGGGAAAGTTTTGTGACATCTTTTAAAATTGACCTTCTCAAGAACCACTCTAGGAACAACAGAAGATGAAACAATGAAAGCGTCATAAAAGATACCCTAGCAAATCAAAATCCCCATGAGTATGATGTGCCGTATGAGAGGGTGTAGCTTTGCATAGGAATATAAAGGGAATGTCTTTAAAAAGTTTCTTCTTAAAAAAAAAACAAGGTCATGATTATTAGTCATATCAAAATAAAATTCTCCACTAGTGTAGATTCAAATTTGTTCCTCTCATGACACCTGGTGGTAGGGGAGGGCACGTAGAGGGATCAAAGTTATCAAAAATGTATCTTATATATATATATATATATATATATATATATATATATATATAT
>PRKT01000127.1:1022739-1044323 GCA_003671525.1 Saccostrea glomerata
GTAACTTTTATTTGTAATATGTATTTAATGACTTTCCTTTATCTGTTTTCACTTTTTACCGAAAAAATTAGCGATTTTTAACGAGTTTCGTTTTGTCGTATTGCAATCGTAAAGAAACAAAATGGCGACATAGTGGAAGTTGGAAGTAAATCTTCATCTTGCGAAGTTATCGTAACAACGTAACATAGTTATTTGATATTGATTGCAGCTAAAATGCGATGATTTATCCTTTTTGTGATGCGATTTCAGTAGGTGAAATAGCCCTAGTGTGTGCAACGTGTAAGCATGGAAACGTGATGGACAATGAACATGATGAAGTTTATGTCAAATCCAGATGAAAATTTATTGCGTGTCCTGTGAATATTTTAGCGAAAATATTATGCTTTAGCCTAAATGGAAAAGTCGTAATCCAAGGAACCAATAGATCATCAATACAGTCACTACAACCACTCAGAGGGTATGTAAACAATGTTTGTTTGTTTTTAAATAAGATTATATAAAAATGGTAAAGATTATGTGTTACAAAAGAATCAAAAACTCAAAATTCTGAGCGATTAAGGCATTTAAACATGGTAAACCCATGTGATTTTAAAGGTCAATTTTTACAATTGAGTAAAAAATAAATGATTTTTTTTTTTAATTTAGAATCTGCAGATGCAGTATTCTGTAGTTAATCCACAAGTATCAAGTCAAATTATACATAACCCGTTGTTGCAACCACGGCCAAAATGTACAACTTTCTCCCACTCTGACCGTGGCCAAATGAGAAAGAATATTTTGTAGCTCGATCATTAATATTTTGTAGCTCATTAAAATACTGACCATTTGCAAATAAAGCAAAGTAAGATATTTTACTTTGATCATGATACCCAGTCGCAGCGTAAGAAACACTGTTGAATGAATGTAAATTGTTCATTTCAATTGGGATGGAAAGAAACCCATGTTCACTTACAATGTCATATGACGTCACAATAAAGATTGAGGCATCAAGATAACGATTAGGAAATTTTTTGATCAAGCAGCCACGAGCAGGAGATTTTCACGCTTACAACAATGTGGTAATGTACATATATAACCTGACCGACTGTTAATCAAGTCCACTCAAATGTACTTCACTCAAACGTAGTACATGTATTTCAACTTTCGAACCAATCTAGAAGTCAACTCTTAAACAATAGTATGCATGGTTACAGATTTTATCTTTGCAGTCTTAGTTAGGCTGTTCCCTATCAAGTACTGTCCTGTGTCTAGTTTACGAGTAGAATCTAGATTGTACTTAAGGCTTTAAACAGATATATAATTTTTTCAGAAGGCAGATATGTATCTATCCTGATATTTGAGCTACAATACAATGTCATTATGTATCAAATATTTGAATATGTTATGTTGATCAGGAAGTCTTTTTTTGTATTGAACAAGATGTGTTTGTGAAACACTGTGCGGCTGGCGGTAACAAAGTTTTAAAAAAAACTGTTTTAGCATATAGGTCACAGTCTAGGTCATAAGGTCATTGATCTCAATGTCGTTTGAAAGAACTTTATCAGTGGAATATGCATACCGAGTATGAAGTCTCCATCTCCTATGATTCAAAATTATAAGTTATCCCTTACCAAAGTAAAATTATTGCAGCAATATTGCCGCTATATTGCGGCAACATTGCGGCAACACATTTTTGTCACCAGAAACAAGCTTTTTGGGTTAGTGAAATATCACCGCTAGCGGCAACAACTTCTGGTGACATTCTGGCAATACTGCGTGCTGATCCTGATGCTGGTTTATGTAACAAAATTAGTTCCCTGCACTGTATATCATATTAAAAATATATAGTAAAAATCTTTCAAACTCACCTCAAGAACAGCAATTATTATTCATATCAATTTAAATGTATTCAAGTTTGATCAAAACCATGACCCCTGGACGTATAGTGAGGCCTCAACAGTAGGTAAAGGTTTAAATACGAATATATAGGTTAACGAGGTTCGCCCCTTACCTTTTCAGCAGTTAATTTTATCGTGACCTGTATTTAAAAATTATACATAAAGTTTAAGTTCTTAGAAAACATTTGCACTTTATAATGTTAACTAAACTATATTCAGTTAAGAAAAAGGAACATTAGTTTATATTGTGGTACGTGGAAGGTTTTATTCTAGAAGAAAAAGATTTACAGATGTATGGATTCTTATTTTTTGCATTAAGAGGAGTAGGGCTAGCAACAATGAACTGTCAGAATTTTGCAAAGACAATAAAAGATCTTTAAAATTATTATGATAAAGTAGAGCAAAGCTATGATTATATAGAAATATTGACGTGGAAGCATTATGACATGGTGTACGTTAGAGTTTTCAGAATTGAACTGATTTCCACCTCTTCCCATCCAACCATCGTCCCAAGTCAAGGGTTTCTGATCCACTTCGCTCCACGTAAACGTGGAGCAAGGTCGATCAGAAACCCTTGACTTGGAAAGAAGATCCAACGTGCTCAGGTTAGCGATATGACCAATGTTCCATAGTCATGTTTTACCATCCAAATACCTTTCAATATTTTTCTTCATGTAGTCATGGAACAAAAGTTTCGGGACTTATAGCTGCCGAAGCGGACAATAATGAATGCACTATAGGTGTAGCATATAATTCTACTTTGATAGGTAAGACAAAGTGAATTCATTCTCCATGTACTAGTACATGTATATATAAAATTACATATAATCATTTTTATACCTCCTTCAAAGAAGGGAGGGCATATTTCTTTGCTGCTCTCTGCCTGTCTGTCGGTCGTTCGCTCTAGATATCACGGTCGGTCAGTCTATAGGTTCACCAAGTTTTCACTTATTGACATGAGATTTAGTATATAGACTCATCACAAAAATATATAGGTCCAGAAGCTTATTGATGGTTTGAAATGAATGTCATACACACAAAGAATGTATAAATTTACGACATTGATCATATAATTTCTGTTTTGATTGTCCTCTTTGATCATTGATTTCTGGACTTAAAAATCAGTACATGTACATGTAAGTATCTTCCATATGCCATAGGTTGTTGTGTAAAATTTTATCGCAAAAACTCAAACTATTAAGCTTGTCGAGATGTCGCGTTGAAACAAAACTGTTACAGACAAACAGATAGTCTAAGACCGAAATTAATATTTCTAATTTTCAAGAAGGCTAAAAAGAGCAAGTTCAGATATTGAGTTGGGATCATGGGATATTTAAGAAGTGCTAACGGGTTCTCAGGTAGTTATGGTCATTGCAAATCTTTGTGGGGTATAGCAAAAAAAAAATACAGTTGTGAATATAGACAGAACGTAGAAATTAACGCTCTCGACCTTATTTTTTTACATTTAAACCTCAGAATTTTAATTGGGATCTTTGGTAGGGTACAAGTTGTTATGTAAAATTGCATTTATTCATGACCCCCCCCTCCCCCTATTCTTTTGGGAAAAAGATCAACACACTGAAGTTTTTACGTAATGATGGAAATGAGTGACTGTAATTTGATATAATCAGAACATTATTAAGAGAATGTCTCAAGGAGACAATAAAATACATCCACCAAGAAATTTCTTTAATGAAAAGAAGCATTCTGCAATCCTATCATACCTGTCGAATGAATTAAATTTCGTTGAGACGAGTTATTTTCTTTCATAACAGGGATTCGGCTTCTTGGAAGTACTTCAACAACAGACAGCAAAGAAGCTAGCTCTCTTAGTCATAACATGGCAAATACCGATATCTATGTAAATAGTTGGGGGCCAAATGACGGGTCTGGTTTTGAGGGTCCTGGTTCTGCGACACAAGCGGCGTTGCAGAATGGAGTTAATACGGTAAAGAAATATTTGTTTTTTTTTTAGAATTTATACAATGCTTTAGAAATTGAAATAAAAAAACTTTTGTTTAACATCAATAAAAGCATAATGTCTAAAATATTGTCATATTTGAATTGTAGGGTCGAGGCGGAAAGGGTTCCATATTTGTGTGGGCAGCGGGAAACGGGGGCACAAATGATCATTGTAATGGAGACGGATACGCTAGCAGTAGATTCGTTATTACTATAACAGCCGTGACATCTTCATCCGCTGCAGCTTCATACGCTGAAGTGTGTTCTACTGTTCTAGCTGCAGCTTATTCTGGTGATGGAACAAAAAATTTGGTCAGTAAATAATCAACCAATAAACTGAATTGTTTTTTTCTCAGCAATATTGCAATTAAATCATAATGTTATTTGACAATTTCAATTTTATAAGTTAAAAAATTGAAGACTTCGTTTATCTTAATATCACGATTCATTAGGTGACTCGTGCGCAAATTTTATAGATACAAGTAATTCATACTGATTTTTTTTTCTGAACCATGATATTTATTATTAGATAACATCAAAATTTTATGAATACAAGGAATTATTATTGCTATTTTATATCATCTGAAAGTCTTTGATTTGAGATATTTTTTTGAAAGAACACTTTTGACAACTTTGTGTTGTGTGCCCTATTTATGCAGATTTGGACAAGGTCAATATCACTTGAGGAAATTATCTTCTTGGTTTCGGTCAGAGGATGAACATTTATTAGAATTCTACAGCAACTTCATTTAACTTTTTTGTAGTAAATTAATACAGGCGTGCAAAGGGGGATTGAGGGGATAAAATGATATTGTTATAATTTGCGTCTACCTTTAGTTAATTAACAACTAAATATGTGCACCATAAATAAATGAGAGCACTTGTTCTAATTCAGAATTATCAAATGAAATACTTATAATATAAAGATTAAAAAATAAATACATAATTTTAAATTAAAAATGTAAACCACCTTTAGAGATCTGAAATGTGTCAAATCTATTTTCCCGAATAAACATGTACTGTTTCTATTTAGAAAAAAATGTGTGACAAAACTCTAAACTAGAAGTGTTATTATTGTGAGGTTTTGATTCTATTTTGTGAGTTTTTAAATATTATTTCTTAAAAGGGGAAAAAGTGGGAGGGAAGTCAAAACATATGTCCCAACCGACTTCTGTGGTGTTGTATTTAATTTGAGAGCAGATAGAAAAATAATTTTTCAACCTTTTTGGATATTAAATATGTATACATTGATTTGGAAAGCCCTTATACTAATATAATTAGAATCAGATTTCAATTTTCATTTCGTTTGATGACAATAATGATAATTTAATTCCAGTCATCACCTTTTCTAATGAGTTTCTGTAATATTTATATGCAACATTTTTTGTCTGATATAGATTTCATCCATTGTGCCATCTGGGTGTGCATCCGATCTACAAGGGACATCGTACGCCGTGCCTATCGCTGCTGGTATAATAGCACTAGCACTGGAAGCAAAGTAATAACATTGAATTTTATTTATTATATAGCTTATTTATGCTCTTAGATTAAAGCTTCTAAAACAAATATGTATTTAACGATGAAAATCTTAGCAATTTATTAAACCGTTTGTGTACAATATGTACAATAGATTATGTTTTTCATGAAAGATTTGAGAAACAGCACTGACAGTTAAACCGTCCAAAGCAGAAGTGAATTATTCTCAGTTAATAAACAACATCAAACCAATAGGAATTTTTTTAGTATCATCACAGAGATAAAAAAAAACTAAATTTAGTAAACAGCGGCTGGAAAAAAACTTTCAATTTATAGAATGTGTATATAAAAGTACAGCCAGCTAAATGTAAGTTCCATACGAGACTAAGCATTTGATGTGTAATGCTTACATGCATATGAATACTAAATGTTCAAAATCATAAATTCATTCAAATCAATTTTTATATATGTAATATATAAATTGATATTTAACATGTCTTTAATATATACTATACTAATATTGTAGTCCTTCTCTAACTTGGAGGGATATTCAACACTTGATCGTCTATACATCAAAACAATATAGCCTTTCGGACTCGGTTTCGACATGGCAAAAAAATGGAGCCCAAAAATATGGTATTTTCCCTTCACACTGTGTATTCACCGATACGTAATGATTATAATTTTCTTCCTTAAATTTTATATTCATTGAATGTATTCATGGGTTGAATAAATACAGATTACATTGCATTCATCTGATTCAGTGAGCCAGGTACTTGGTTTTGGTATGTTGGATGCAGACGCCATGGTGACAGAAGCAGCTTCTTGGACCAATGTTCCTGCACAGGTTTCATGTGATGGAACAACGGAATCTACATCAGTGTAAGGACGGTTACTTTGATCCATTTTTGCCTTTCATGTTGTTTGTGCAATCATTATTTTGTGAATATAGCGTCTATAAATTCATTCTTTGTAGAACATTTCAAACCACTTTTATGGATGCCCAATCTTCCTTAACAGGCTGTAATATTCAGTATTTAGAGGCTGTATCTGTCGACGTCTCCCTCTCGTATTCACAATACAGAGGTTTGATATTGCTAACATTGGTTTCACCATCAGGAACGGAAAGTCAAATTCTTACCAGGCGCCCAAGTGATGCAGCAAGCACTCTTTCAAGTGGAACATTAACATGGACGTTTAGCACAGTACATTTCTGGGGAGAAGAAGCTAATGGAAATTGGACATTACGGTTCCGAAAAACAACGACATCCATGACCGGTAACATAACATTAAAAAAATAGGATCACTTGAATATAGTTTATGCATGAAGTCCCTCTGTTTGTTTGTTTGCTTTTTTTTAACTAGCTTCACCATTATTTATTTTTTTATATAATTTGCGAGAAATGTAGATTTATTTTCAACCTTTTAAGAGCTCGAGAAAATAAAAATAAAACACATCACACATTTACGAGTACACAAATTTAATTTCCAACATCCAGCTGATTTCTTTTGCAACACTTAAAATGATTAAACCACATTATTGACATAGATCCCTTAGCACAGGACAAAAAAAGATTAGATTGTTACATGTTAAATGTTTAATTCTTGACCATCTTGCAGCCAAACACATAAGTATGTATATGGTGACTAAATTATTCATCCTACATTTTATTCATAAAAGATTTACACATTACTGCTCTATACATATAAGTTTAAGTGTTTGTGTATGGGGATTGGGGTGGGAGAAGTTATTCAGAATTAAAGGTTTTCTAAACATTGAAAAGATTGTTTATCAGAATGTTTTTCCCTTTGTAAATTACGAGATAAATAATACATTTACTTCAATAAAGTGAATCTGTGAAAAAAATATGTTTTTCTCAATTAATTATTAAGTTGCTTATCGTTTACTATCGAGAAAACGACAGGTCCATTTTTTTAGAACATCGAATGGTTGAAAATTAATACATTTTTGAATATAGGTGATGCATGTGTCTAACTTCAATTTATATTTTATGCAGCCAACATTTACTAGAGGAATTGATCAAGTTTAAAATGGTATCGTTTTTGTTTGATCTATAATCGACTCTAGAGAAAATTAATTAATCCACTACAAAAAATGTTAAAAATGTAATTATCAGGGTATCTTAGTTATATATGACACATGCAATAAATCACTCTTTTGACATTAATTTACTGCATACTCGCGTGTTATGAGAAAGTTGTGTGAGTATAAGTGGTGTTTCTCTTCACGTTTTTAACATAAAAAAGATTCTTTAAAAGGTATAAATTTTATTTTCAGCATCAATTACTTCATGGAAGTTAAAAGTTTATGGCACTTCTACAGATCCTCTTACAGGTATACAATTTTATATTTTTTTTGCCCAACTTTACGCATCAGGCATGTATTTGCTTAGCTGCAGAACTATAGCTCTCTGCTTGAGAAAATTCGGACATATAAAGCAGAGAGCTACAGATCCAAGCGTTGTTAAACCCTTCGATGAATGCAGCTGATTTTTGTCGCTCACTTAAGGTATTTGTATTTTATGGTTTCCTTCGCCTTTAGAACAGAATCAGATAATTAGTCATATATTTTTTCTCTTATTGATACTTTATTTTCCCTTTAATGGTTCTTAACATTCGTTAATGATTTTGTAATTTTCGGTTTTACGAAAAAAAAAAAACCATTTTGACATCCCTTACAATAGACAACCTTCAAGAACCGTTGAAGGTAAATTAAATATCAGGTATAGTAGATAAATTTATGGTAAATGATCGGATACGATATTTAAAGCTGTGGAAAACATAAAATACCAGAAATAATACTCGAAGTGAGCGACAAATAATTGGGGGCGTAAATCGAATGTTTTTACAACATGGGATCTGTTACAGTAGCTCTCTGCTCTATCTGTCCGAATTTTCTCAAGCAGATAGCTTCAGTTCTGCAGAAAGAATATGTTGGGCATTCTGTTTATGATACCCCTTCCAGTTCTTAACAGGTTTGGGGGAAACATAAAGTCCGCTATAATAGTGGTATTTCACTATTATAGTGAAAGTACGCTATATTTCCTGCCGTGGATACCCTCAGTTTCATCCGATACCATGTAAGGTGTTTGAACCGCAAGTCAAGGTGGGTATTAAAATGAACAAAAACTGCCATGATTGCATGTTTTGAATTTTAATAAATTTTCTACCGTTGCGTTTATTAATGCGAGCACTCTTTTTTAACGGAAGTTGCATTTTTAACATAGCAACCGATGAATGCGGGGGTATTTAAGCCTGTTTGAATATCACTTATTGCTAATTAATGTGCACAAATTGATGCTTGTTGCAATTGTCAACTTAAACTGGAAAGGTTTTATTGAATTAAACAAGAAAAAGATTATTTCTGTCTGCATGGTTACGGGTATAGAGGCTCGTTATGGTAAACATAAAGACCCATTATAAACGGCCGCTACTGTGGCCAATCTTTTTGTAAATGGTTGTATAAAATAGTGAACATGGGAAATGAGAAGTTATTTTTGTATAAAAATAATAGTTCAGTATAATAATTCTTCATTGATAACATGTAGAAAATCATAAGTAAAATATTTTTTAAAATGCTTAATAACAAATATAAAATATTATTGTTATAATGTACAAATTTAAAATATTATTGTTATAATGTTTCAATTTCATTGTCATTTCTCATCAAGATATTTAATAATTTTTGACTATATAAAAATAGTTTACTAAAGGTACCATATAGATATAAAAGGAAATTTTGATTTTCCAGTCGCATCATAATGACGTGGTACCTAAAGTGCAAGGTTAATAAAAAATCAAAAACTGTTCAACTCGTAAAAATTGTTTTGAATATGTTACAGCCGCGAATGATACAAGGATAATTTCGTTTCCACATTTAGCACAGTACCTAGCAACATAGCCTATTCTTCAGAAATAATAGGAATTAACACGTGATCACGATCCAGGGTGCACGTGGTTCGGTCATTTTTATTTCAGACTGTCTTCAAAGGAATATTAATATATTTTTTTTAAATAAGTAGAACATACACTTCTGTTGATCAGATGGATCCATCGATGTAATAAAGTCCAAAAGAGTCTGAAGCAAATTGAAAGTGGGGGGATCTAATTGAAAGGGGGGGCTATAAACTAACAAAAAAGGTAAACCCTAATTTTCAACACATAGAAAATGTCTATCTTTGCAAAAAAGTGGGGTGTTAAGCCCCCCCCCCCCCCCCGGGTTCTGAAGCATATGATGTCAATGATAAAAGAATTGATTGAAAATGAAAAGATACGCTTCTCAAGATTCTAGTTCAGCTTTGAATATCTTGCACTTCCATTGCATGGATATGTTTTCAAAATTGTGAAAGTACTTTTTGAAATGCTAAATTGTTTGCCGCCGATTTGATGGTTTGCATCAATTTTCAATTGTGGAAAATATGAATTGAGTTAAAGATATTTTAGACACTTCTTATGCTGAATATTGAGCAGTGGCGATTGCTTATTTGAAGTTTCCTTGTGGTTTAAACAATAATACAATGGCATAAATCTAAAAGTCTGATAAAATAATACTTTTACAGTGATTTTTAGCTATATACTTACATATTATATGTATATAATAAGATATAAATATTTTTCAAATAACAAGAAAAAAAACTATAGCTATTTCTCTCAGATTTTAAAGTTAAATCATTCTTGCCTAAGTGCATAACCATAAAATGTTAAATAAGATGAAGTGTATGTGTGATAAGAAATATATGGATATTATACAGTGTATGTCCTTACATCTTATTCAGACACACAGGATGTGGGAGTCCAGTGCATCATATCACATAATTTTTTCATTGCATACCTTGATTTCAGCATATGAAATTCAGGTATTTCAGATGTAATTCATTTGCGTTTACCTTCCATTATTATATCTGTTGTTTGAAAAACAATAAATATCGTAATATTCATTTTCCAGAAAGTTGCCATTCTTCTGATTATTAATAAAGAAGTTCAGATAAAAATTCAAATTCACTATGCTATTTATCCTTCTAAATGTTAAGGAAAAATATTTCGATCTCCCCACAAATGATGCAAGCATATTATTCTTCATACACGCTCTATATTTTGTATGCAATATTTTCACAAATATTAAAAAAAGAACCTTAAAATTGATTATTACATTATGTAAATTTCCCAAATAGCAAGACTTCTTTCCTTTCACAAAGAACGTTTTAGGAAAAATGATCTCTTTTATAAAATCATCCGAGTAAATTTACCTTTTTTGACAAACCAAACAACAAATGTTTTTCCATATTGATGTTAAATTACTATCATTTTAAACTTACCAAAACCTTTATTTCATTTTAGGTATAGATAAATGTTCTTCTGCTCCCTGTAACAATAATGGTACGTGTCTCGACAAAAATTATGGATATATATGTACATGTTCCTCTTCATACACTGGAGATACTTGTAGCACTGTCGTCATGCAGACACAAGGTAATTTCTTTTCACAGTATCTCAGTCATGTAGTAAGTGTTTCACTTTTCATTTTTCTGATTTTTTATGATGACTTATTTTATGCGGTATCTATTAATTATTTTCATCTTTTCTGCAATGATACTGTTTTTTTTCATGAAATTCAATAGAAATGGCAGGTCATTGTTTTATATACCCTCTAATGAAAATAGTGGGAAATATATTGTGTGTTTATCCACCATCTTTTTGACACACTTTTTTGTTTGCATCCATCCGTCACATTTTGCATTTAACTCAGTTGAGAAAAATACAAGTAGCTAGCAAAGATCCGGGCCCCCAAGACCATAAACTGAAAACAGAATTAAGTGAAATTTAAGGCTATCATATAACTTTTGAATTAAGCTTGATATTGAAACAAAATGTATCATACATTTAAATGTAAATATAATTACACAATATTACAAATTTTTAAGCAAATGCATTGAATACGAAGGGATTAAGGGATTTTTGCAGAGAAAAATTAATAATTTCAATAACTTCATATTTTGACACCAATTTGACATCCGGGGTCAAAATGAAAAATTTTGAAATCTTATTGCATCTATAGGACACCACCAATCATTTTCTAAAAGATAATTCGGTTACTGTGTAAAAAATAAGAAGAGTTCTGGGATCGAGAGATTTTTGTTCTGAAAAAGTCATTTTCCACCCACTCGCTTCTTTGACACAGGGTGACAATTCTAAAACCTTAATGCACATCTTTAGGACAGAGTTATGTATCTCACAAAAGATGACTAGGCTATTGCCGTAAATGTAAGGTTAGTTCTGAAAACCAGTTCATAGTTAAAAAAATCCTTTTGACCCTTATTCGACTACCAGGGGAGAAATGAAAATCCGAAATCCTTATGGCACTCTACAGGGCACTAACAATCATATTCCAAAATATGACTCAGATACTAAGGTAAAACTTTAAAGGATTTCTGAGAAAAGGGTGTTTTATAGAAGAATCGTCATTTGTTAGCTCTAATACGTAATATCGCGAGTACCTCGCTATTACATCTAATTTACCATGTACTTTTAGGAAGTCGAGAATGCTCTTAATCTCGCAGGATTTCTTGGGCACGTGACATTGTTTTTTACAGTAGTGACAATCGAATGATTGGAACAATTTTATATTGTTACAAAAAGAACTTGGTTGCCTAATCTTATCTATTAATTTACACAGTAATCTAACCTTCTTTTTAAAGACAAAATATGTGCAATAGTTTCCTATATATTCAATAAAGCTTTTGGAATTTTCTTGCCCTTGGAGTCAAATGGGGGACGAGAAAATGACATGTTTATGCATTTTTATTTTTCTCCCAGTGTGAAACCAGGGTAGAAATGATGGGTTTTTTTTAAATTATAATCTGGTTCCCAGAAACCCTCCATACTTTGGGCAGTAGACTCATCATGTATCGGAAGATAAATAATGATGTTCATTAGATATGCAATACGGTTTTTGGATTTTCCTTACCACCCCGAAATAAAATTGGAAGGGACTGGCTTATAATTTTCAATTTACTCTGGTTCGAAGAATCCCAATTAACGAGGCCGAGTCTAATTATCTCTGCCCTAGGGATTTTGGTAATTTTTCGTTAATTAATTTTTACTGTTATACTTAATGTTTTAAGATAAAAAATTCGAATGTTAACCACACTGATTTCTTAGATTGGGAATTTATATCTACAGGGATATTTATTTAAAAAATATACGTTACATTTATTGAATAGATAATCAATGATCATTGAATTGATATATCCTTCAACCTAATTTTGTCAACTAATTTGTCAAATAACTGATTTATTTTTATTTCAGGGAGTTTTGTAGGGAATAGTCAAGGGGACACCTTATCAGATGAGGAAAAATTCGGGATTTCCTTTGGCGTTTTGTCTGTTATAATCATTGTTGTCGTTGTGATTATAATAATTATTGTACGTCACAGAAATCGTTCAGGCCAGGTTTCAGTTGTTGAAAAAAAGGATGAGAAGGATGAATCTGTTTGTGAAAAGGGATCAAAAGATTCTGATGTACAAGAATCGGAAAATAGAACCGATGAAACTAAAAATGAAGCATACAAAAGCTTACAAAAGACAGAGTTATTTATGATAATTTTTTGTGAATATTCATTAATCAAAAATGGCGATTATACTGAAATTGACAGTGTACAAAAAGTAAGACCCTACAATGACAAATTAAAATACACTTTAGAAGGATTTTGTGATGAGGTATTATCTTTGATGGAAAGCAAAAGAAAATGTAATGAGGACCTTACATTGAAGTGGCATGAAGAGACGCTTAAATACCTCTTTGAAAAGTTATTTCAAATATATAAGCTGAGCAATTTAGAATACATTTCGGCTTTCGTAGATGTAGCCAAACATTACTCTGAGGCTTGTTTAAAAAACTGTGATTGGGATGTGAACCGTCATCGTGAGGAAACTAAAAATGTTGTTAAAGAATACTTCGAACGTGTCGTAGATGAAAATTGTCACTTGAAATGGAAATCTTATAAAAACATGTATGATTCGGAATCTAGTTTCAGAAAAGAATTTTTCAATTATTTCACTAAACACCTTGTACAAATTCGTGATCAAGGCTCCTGGGAAGAGGATGAAGAATGTTATAGAAATTATTGGTTAGGCCTAGATCCATATCTTTTACAGTGCAGCTCTAAAAAAAGAGTCAAAGGTGAATCACACGAAAACGAGAATGATGAAGAAATCCAACCCATGAGAGGAGAAGTGTTTAACACAAAATTGGCAATATCAGTATCACCAGATCGGAGATGGAAAACCCCGCACAATAAGAATGGAGTACTCTGAATAAAATGACTGAAGTAAATATTATATATATATATAAAGTATTAATATGGTGTTCTTTTTTAATCTAAAGATATTACAATTACAATCAATATAAAATATATAATATACTTTACCCAGCTACCGGTTGTGTTGGATATTTGATATTTTAGTTGAAAAGATTGTTAATAATAATATAATAGTATCTCCAATATAAAATACATGTAAATAATTACCAAAAAGAAAATCGAATTGAAATATGTTGAAACAACATTTAATAACAATTGTTAAGAAATCAAAAATCTAGATATACATAAGTTCCCTACATATCTTACTCATAAATTAGTTTCGTCCATGCAGGATTTCAATTACCCCCTTGAAAATAATTTGGCTATTGATAGTTCGCGGACCCTACATGTAGACACGATGTTGCATAGTATCATAGGTGTGCTCAAAGTGAATATATATATTTGAGTCAAATTTTCATTGCTTCGTTATTCATAAGGTCAAAGACGGGTTGAAATTTATAAACAAGGTGTCTTTACTATAGAGACAAGAACCCATATAGTTTTGCACCACTTTGTTAAATAACAAAATTGAGCACACGATTTTTTCAATTACTTTCATGTATGTAAATGATGAGTATAAATCTTTACAATGACCATAATCACAACAAATTGTAATGGAAACATCAATAAGCTCATATAAAATCCAGCCTGCAAAACGGTGATGTGGTCTTACGTCTATATGAATCGATGTAAACAACGTATTTCTGTTCCATAAATCAGATAAATGGATTGAGGTAAAGATTAACGAGAGGCCCATGGGCCACATCGCTAACCTGAGCACTGTGGCTAGGAAAAAGTAGAAATTAAGTTTAAATCCAAAAGTAGTCGCATGACCAATCATGGATTTGCTATTCTTGAGAAGATGATTTTTACAGAATTTTCGTATATATTTCTATGTAAAACCTTGGTCAGCCATTGTGGCCCCACCCTATCCCCGGGGATCATGATTTGAACAAACTTGAATCTACACTACCTGAGGATGCTTTCATATGAATATGATCAATTATGGCTTTGCAATTCTTGAGAGGAAGATTTTTAAGATGTTTTCCTATATATTTCCATTTAAAACTTTGGTCGGAAATTTTTGCCCCGCCCTAACCCTGAGGTTCATGATTTGAACAAATTTGAATCTGCAATATATGAAGATGGTTTCAAATAAATATGATGAATTATGGCTTTGCTAATCTTGAGAAGATTTTTAAAGAATTTTCCTATATATTTTTATGTAAAACTTTGGTCGGCCATTTTTGCCCCGCCCTACCCCTGCGGGTCATGATTCGAACAAATTTGAATCTACACTACCTAAAGATGCTTCCATATGAATATGATCAATTACGGCTTTGCTATTTTGAGGAAGATTTTTAGAGCATTTTCCTATATATTTCGATGTAAAACTTTGGTCGGCCATTTTGCCTCCGCCCTACCACAAAGGGGGGAGGGGGTCATGATTTGAACAAATTTGAATCAACACTACCTGAGGATGCTTCCCACAGGCACTTTTTTCTGTAATAAATATTTGACAACAAAGGAAAAAGAAAAACAAAAACAACTAGCACTACTAAAATGACGAAAGACATAACCAAAAATAAATGAAAAGAACAGAAAATATAGCTAAAGAAATGATGAATATACGGATGGATCTGTGAAGATACAGTTGGCGAAAAAGGATATAAAAAGCACTAAAAAAACAACAACACTGTATATCCGAAATGTCGGACATATATATATATATATATATATATATATATATATATATATATATATATATATATATATATATATATATATATATATATATATATATATATATATATATATATATATATATATATATATATATATATATATATATATATATATATATATATATATATATAAAGCACTAAAAATGACCAACGACACGAACAATAAAAATTGTCAAATTTTCGGGACGACCTGTCCCTTCTTCAGAACAAAGAAAAAAGTTAAAAAGTCATAAGAACAAAAGAAAAAAGATAAATAAAAACAACTAGCACTACTACTAAACTACCAAACACTATATATTTACACTTAGTTACATGTTGAATTAGAAATTTTTGAGAACACTATTAAAGAAAGAAATTCGGACCGCTATAAAATACGTGTTGGTTTTTTAGTGCTTTATATATATATATATATATATATATATATATATATATATATATATATATATATATATATATATAGATAGCACAGAGAAATTCACTTTTTACAAGGATACTCACTTTCGCCCCAGCCCGGGATTGAACTCTCGACCTTCGGAATCTGTCTCCTAGCAGTGCAGGGACAGCGCGTTAGACCGCTCGGCTATCTAGGCAAGTTATAAAACTTGCTTTCGATGCCGATGGAATTCTCACAACGCTGCCCTACACTACACGGTCATTGAGAATGGAAGTGAGATACAGTTATTTGGACATTAGTTTTTAGAGGATCGTTACCAATACATGTTGTGATAAATATAAAGCACAAATTACAACAACTCTTAAACTAATACAACTGCCCTAAGTGAAGGTATATTAATATCGAAAGCACAGAGAAATTCACTTTTTACAAGGATACTCACTTCCGCCCCAGCCCGGGATTGAACTCTCGACCTTCGGAATCTGTCTCCAAGCAGTGCAGTGACAGCGCGTTAGACCGCTCGGCTATCAAGGTAAGTTATAAAACTTGCTTTCGATATATATATATATATATATAGTAAATATTCATGTTCAGTGTAATTCATATGTACATGTAAATGTGAAAGCCTTCTTCCTCCAATAAATATTATTAATAATTATTTCAATTTTTATGCCCGTACATGTTCTGTTCATAAATGACCTTTGCGTACATGTACGGATTCCTGGCATACTATCCAAAATCAATTTCTACTGCCTTTTATAGTTCCTTTGTTTATTGGAAATCTCATTTCTGAGTTAGCTCCGCCCATTAAATTAATAAATCCCGCCAACTGGGACTGCTGGGACTGCTTTCTGGGACTGCTGGACTGCTTTCTGGGACCGCTGGGACTGCTGGGACCGCTCTGGGACTGCTGTGGGACTGCTCTGGGACCGCTGTGGGACTGCTCTGGGACCGCTGTGGGACTGCTTTAGCAGTCCCAGAAAGCAGTCCCCGGGACTGCTCTGGGACTGCTTTGTGTCAGGTTGGGTCTGGTCGGTACTGTATATATATATATATATATATATATATATATATATATATATATATATATATATATATATATATATATATATATATATATATATATATATATATATATATATATATATATATATATATATATATATATATATATATATATATATATATATATATATCATATCATAATAGTCACAGTGTCCGGCAATGAATATATAAAAAGAGAAAAAACGACAGCACAAGTTGTAAAACGTTAGCGCTTTCATTTCAAATTCTATGAATGAATACAATAAATGTTTGGGAAATAAGCAAAAGCGAAAAATAAAGATACATGTACATGTATATAAAATACGATAAATTATGTTTAACTGTTCAAAGTTGGTTTTAAAGACAATAAAATGTTTTTCTTTTTCTCTTCTATCTACAGTGCTGTCGGTAAACAGTTTGTAAAAGGGAAACACGGTGAAGTGTCCATTACCGCAGTGGTCCAGGTCTTCACTTATTTTGACCTGTCTATATTGTGGACGTTGAATATGTTGTTTGCGGATTCGGATACGGGTACGAAGAGTAGTTCGAGTCTCGCCAATGTAAAATTGTCCACATTCTCCACATGTTATACAATATATCACGTTTTTAGAACCACAAGAAATTTTAGCATTCCGATTTTAAATGTATTTCCTTCTTTAATGTACGGACATATTCAACAGTGACGGTTAGGGCATTTGCTGACTGAATGCACATTATTTTGTTGAAAATGCGACTTGCATAATAAGCGGCGGAGGTTTTTTGGTTGCCTCTTCCTATTAATAAATTGGAAATTTTGAAGAACTTTTGACATTCTTTCGTCGGTTTTAAGAACTCCATTTAGATGTTGAACAATTGGGGTCATGTTTCTATTTCTTGGATTGTGGGTCGTAACGAAAGGAAGTATTTTCACCTCTGTAGTGTCCGTAGACGGTGGATTAAATAATTGGTTTTGGTCCTGTTGTTCGGCATTTTTAATTCCATTTTCTATGATTTTTAAAGGATATTGCCGATCCAAAAGACTCTTTCATTCTCTAAGGCTTTCCTTTCTTCGTGCCTCATCACTGACTATGGTACAGATTCTTCTTGATAAATTATACGGTATTGAACGTTTAGTATGTCTGGGGTGGTATGAACCGAAATAGGGGTACTGGTTTGTGGCCGTTGTTTTGTAGTATACATCGGTTGACAGTTTCTCTTCATGATGCTCGAGTAATTAGGACGTCCAAAAATGATACACTTTCCAGATTCTCCTCCAAAGTAAAATGTATGTCGGGGTCAAGCTCATTTAGAATGTTGTAGAAGATGTCTAAATTTATGTTGCTTACATTCCAAATGATGAAACAGTCATCAAGATATCTTTTCCATTTTTGTTTAATGTTAACAGCAGTAGTTGAATCAAACCGATCACTGATTTTCTCATACAGTATTTCTTCTAAATACCCTAATGTTAGAGTAGTGTAGGTGGGGGCCATTTTGGTGCCCATTGCTGTTCCTTTGATTTGCTCATAATGTTTATCACAAAATGAAAACGTGTTGTTCTTTAATACTATTTCTGAGGCTTCTAAGATGAAATCTTTTGTGAATAGGTACTTAATTTTTTCCGGATGTTTGTTAATCCAATATTCCAAAGCCTTGAGACCTAGTGTACTAGTGATGTTAGTATATTCAGTACCGACCAAACACATCCTTACACCAGAGCAAACCCGAAGCGGACCCGGGGCTCGCTTCCCGGGTTCGCTCGCGGTACGCTTCGGGTTCGCTTTCAGAAATTTTGGGACAGCTCTGGGTGCGCCTTGGGTGCGCTCCGGGTTCGCTCGGGGTAAGCTCTGGGTCCGCTAGAGCGAACCCGGCGTTCGCTTTCAGGGACCGCTTTACGCACTGATGCGTGAAGCGGACCCCGCTTTAATCTCGCCCCCAGTAAGCCCCGCCCCTTGTATATTCCAGTACAGTAATGGGATTGTGGATCGATCATTGTTGCTTATGCGGCGATCGATACATGTACACTGTACATGTAAACAGTGACATTATGGAGAACATTGATATATTATTTTACAAAATTCAATTGTACATTGGATGTAGATTTGCATGTATATACATGTATATTAATTGATTTCCTTGATTTCTCCGATCTCGGAATTTCGATCCCGAGAAATTCAAAATTAATTAATTACTACGGGTTATTAGGCATTTATTTTTTCTTTAGTAATAACGTGAAAACAAAAAAAGATGAGGAAGAAAAAGGTGTTGAATTGATTTTCAATGTTTCGAATGGTGTACAAGTGAAACTGACGAAAGCATCTAAATACATTACCTTTCAAATTCATGCGTTTTATAGTTTAAAATCATATTTTGTTATTCCTTAAGCTTTGCTAAATCATAGTTTAAATGTTTGCCTAACACGTGAATTATGATATCACATCTATAAAATAACCTTTTGTGCAAGTGATATAAAGAAATATAGAATATTACACTGCTGTTTTGAGCTCGGCCCTGATATCAGCCCGAGCGGTTGGTATCGGCCGATACCAACCGCTCGGGCTGATACCAGGGACGAAATCAAAACAGTGGTGTGATGTTGTTGATATCATATATCTAAAACCATAAAAAAGAACAGATATTTTGATATTTTTTTATCATCACGTTTATAATTTTGTCATTAAAAAATATTAGAGTTATCTTTTTTTATTTCGATGTTCCTGGAGATGTTGCTTGACGGTGAATAATCAAATAGAGATAGATTTGCCTGGCCTGGTCATTAAAAAGAATAGTCCTGATGTTTTGAAACATTTATACAGAAGCGTATTAGTGCCAGTTGCAAACTTTACTTTTTTTTAATTTCTACACATTAATCTGTAAATTTTACACTTTAATCTGTAAATTTTACACTTTAATCTGTAAATTTTACACTTTAAAGTGTGAATTTTACACTTTAAAGTGTGAATTTTACACTTTAAAGTGTAAATTTTACACATTTATCTGTAAATTTTACACATTTATCTGTAAATTTTACACTTTAATCTGTAAATTTTACACTTTAATCTGTAAAATTTACACTTTTATCTGTAAAATTTGCACTTTATTTGTAAAATTTACACTTTAATCTGTAAATTTTACACTTTAATCTATAAAATTTACGCTTTAATATGTAAATTTACACTCTATTTTGAACAACCTGAACTGGAATCGGTTATAATCACACTGTCGATTTGTGATGTTTTACCAATGACTCTTGAAAAAAAAGTATTGAACTGAGATTTTCACAATTTCTTGCATATTTTTTTTTTTACATGTACTTGTTTATTATTA
This sequence comes from Saccostrea glomerata, assembly GCA_003671525.1. NCBI lineage: Eukaryota > Metazoa > Mollusca > Bivalvia > Ostreida > Ostreidae > Saccostrea > Saccostrea glomerata. The sequence continues at coordinate 1,042,921 of PRKT01000127.1, forward strand.
TTTGATATACAGGGATAGGCGAATTCCTCGTGAGTCTCGTAATTTTCCCCAGCATAAGAAATCGGGGATCTGCTTTTGTTTCAGTATATTTACATGTCTTTCTTTAGTTTTACTATAGTGTAACGAACAGTAAAAATAAATATCTTAAGGAAGCGTCTTCACTCTATATTCAAAGAAAAATTTTACTTTAAAATAAAACACCAGAATAAAATTTCATCATGCACGAAACATCATCTTTTGGCTTAAAAATGTGTTACTGAGGATGTGTGAAGATGCGAAATTGATTTTGTGAATAAACAAATAAAGTGTAAATTTGACAGATTAAAGTGTAAATTTTACGGATTAACGTGTAAATTTTACAGATTAAAGTGTAAAATTTATAGATAAAAGTGTAAATTTTACAAATAAATGTGAAAAATTTACACTTTAAAGTGTAAAATTTATAGATTAATGTGCAAAATTTACACTTTAACCTGTAAATTTTACAGATTAAAGTGTAAATTTTACAGAGTAAAGAGTAAATTTTACAGATTAAAGTGTAAGTGTAAATTTTACAGATTAAAGTGTAAAATTTACAGATTAATGTGTAAAATTAACACTTTAAAGTGTAAAATTTACACTTTAAAGTGTAAATTTTACAGATTAAAGTATAAATTTTATAGATTAAAGTGTAAAATTTACAGATAAAAGTGTACATTTTACAATGATTAATGTGTAGAAATTAAAAAAAGTAAAGTGTGCAAGTGGCACTAATACGCTTTCGTACATTTCATATCGAAGCACATTAGATAACAAAGATTGAAAAGGTCCAAAAATTAAAAATATTCTTTTTTCACTTTGGATCGAACCGGGGTTACAACTTTGTAAACGAATCGTTACAATTTGTAAACCTGAGATTTATAGTAAATATGTATTTTGTTTACAATATATATTTAACTAGAAATGGCACATTAAATGAAAACTTGGTATTGTCATACTGTCAAAGCAAATAAACGTCCATTGTTTCAAAACATGACTTGTTGCTGTCCTAGAAATAAACAAGAGTTACCTCTCTTACCTCACAAATGCTTTCATTTGGCGAACTTTTTAAAAGCAATTTTCTCAAAATTCTAATTTGAAAAAATATTTTTTAAAGATTTTGGTTAATTTTTTCGATATATAATGTTTCTCTTTAATATTTAAATATGAATTTTACTCTTAATTCACACAAATTAAACAGAAAAAATGATTTGAAATTTGAGGGCGAGACAGCCCATTGACGACGGACCGAGACAGAGATATCTCACCCCTGAGAGCGAGACAGCCTTACTTCCGAGGCGCTGTCTAGCCAAGTCCAAAACGCCTGTATCAGGGCTGATACACAACTAGGTATATGATATTATATTAATACCCCCCCCCCCCCC